>QJNY01000295.1:0-101643 GCA_004155945.1 Monosporascus sp. mg162
GATTTGATGTGTTGTGGTTGAGTTATTTAGATTAGTTGTTGCGAAGTGTGGGATTTTGGTCCGTTCAATGGTTTGGCCCGTTCAATGGTGTGGCACGTTACGTTTATTAACGAAAACATAAATATTTCGCCTTATACAGCCGTATATAGATAAAACATAAAAATTTAACGATTAAAGTAACTACTTAATAAAACCCCGAAAATTACCTTAATAATATCCAAAACCGAAACGATAATATTTAAAATTAAAATTATCTAAATTCGCTTTAAAATTAAACTGTAATTTTTTTAATAACGAATAACTTAATATTACAACAAAAAAAATTAAGGGATTAATTTTATTAAAATAAAACAAAGTTTACTTGTTACGCCAAAAATAAAACGTAACTTTAAATATTTTACAAATTAAAACCAAGAAATCCAATAACAAACTTAATTTTAAAAAACTCGGTTCGTTTAAAATTAACGAAGTTATTTCCAAAACTAACTATCGACTGTTGCTACTTAAAATAATAAAGATATACCCTGTTTTTTATATCTCCTTATTAAAACCAGTACCTAATAACGCCCTGCTGGAGATAAATTTAGAAATTGAAGAAAATACCGATAAGTACGAAGTCGAAAGAATATTAAACTTAAGAATGATTAACGACAAAATCCAATACCTAATTAAATGGAAAAACTACCTACCTAAAAATAACATTTGGAAACCCTTTAAGCACTTAACGAATACGAAGAATTTAGTTGAAACGTTTTACCGTTAAAATCCTAACCGACCGTCTCTAACGCGGCCAAGGTCGCAGGCGATAACGGTCCGATTCCCAGATCCAAACCTTCGGCGCTCCAGTCGAAAAAGGTGGACGCCTCCATATTGGCGTTAATCTTAAAAGTAAGCCGCGTTTGTTTTTCTTCCATACGACGCTGTTCCTCCTCTAATTTCTCTTGCTTTTCCAACTGATCTAACTTGTAACCTTCTTTTAAAATAACGAAAGCCTTCTTTTTCAAAACGTTTTATTAAAAACGTAAGCGTTTTAATCGATTAATAAACTCTTTTATTTTCTCCTCGGCAAACTTTTAATAAGCTACCAAAACGTCCTTTACTTCCCGCTATTCCTTTTACAAACGGTTTTACTCCTTTCTTATTTTTACTAAGGAATTTATATCCAATATATCACAAGCCGAACGCTAGCGACGAATGCAACAACTGCAACTTAAAATATTAACCATAAAAAAACATTTAAACTTCCCGAAACGAACGCAGTTAAAACAAAAAATAACTTTAAAGCCGAATTTTTCAATATAATTTATACGGATATCGCGTACTTTACGTTAATTCAAACGAAGTTTTTTTTTTCTTTTTAAATACGGCCTATTATATTACATTTAATTAAAAAATCCCTATACTTTCTTTAACCACCAAAAAGGTTACTTACGGTTTTTATCTTTAGGACAAAAATCCTTAAAAAGGGGAAATGGTATTACAAAAACAAAGGTTTTTGTTTAAAAAAAACCAAGTTCTTAAAGGTTAGCGCGGATACGGTTAAACCCCGGGCCAAAAAAAGGCTTAATTTTTAATATTAATTTAATAGATTTAAATAATTTAAGTAAATCATTTAAATTACTTAAATTTATGATACATTTACTGTAAAATGAAAGGATATATAATAGACAAAACCCCCGTATAAATAGCACCCACCTAATTTCGCTCTCTAGCTATTAATCTAAGCCTTCAGTCAAAAGCGCCGTTTTCCGATTAAGGGAAAAGTCCGCAAACCTCTTTAACAAACAAGACTCCGGAATCATTCCTCGCACTATTGTTACCTACAAATCAAGACCCCATTTCGGATACTGCGCATACCTCTAGGTAGATGTATAACAGGTTCGTTACATACAGAACTTATTATAAGATTTTTGAAGAAAGTATAAGGTAAAAAGGTAGATTTTTATTAGCCCGAAAAGGTATAGAAGGTATTTCGGACCTTGAAGGACGTTTTTTAGTTTACGATTATATTCCGATATTGGGATAACGTTAAAAATATTAAGGTTGAAACGGACGTTTCGGTAAAAGCTATATTGGGAATACTTTTATAGAAGTATAGAAAATAATAGCGCTTAATTGTATATTTGTTACGGAAGTTTATCTTAGTAAAGGAACGATAGGTTATAAGGTAGCAGGAGTTGCTAATAATCGTGAAAAATTTAAAGTATTAGCGTTAATATTTCAAAGGAACGGAAAAAAGGTTTTTAATGTTTACCGATTATATAGCGTTAAAGAACGTCGTAAAGGTATTAACGTGTAACTTAAACGAAAAATTAGCCTAATAGGTTTATCGCTTTTTACAGTTCGATTTCGAAATTTAATACCGACCGGGTAAGGCGACCCCTCCACCAACGCTCCACCCTATCAACGCGCCACCCATTTTTGAAGCCATCAACAACACAACCCTTCAGCGCAATCAAGAATATCTCAACAACCACTTAATCAATTAACTTCATACTAACAGCCGCGCATAATGAGGCAATCAGAATTATAGTCGCTATTTTTTTCGCTTTCGAAAAGCTCGTCTTCCTGTTGATTTCGCCGAGTAACAATAAAGGGTCCTTTCGTAAAGGCCCCAAGCCCTACCTTTACCTTCCTAACCGATATCATCTTTACGAAGTCCTTATTTGGTTCGGGCTGTATCTTTTTACGCTTTTTAAGCTTCGTCTTTTTAAGGGCTGCAGTTAATTAGCTGTTGTAAACCTTGACGGCAGAAAGCTTGTTCGTTTTCTCGTTAAGGGCCTTCGCGAACTTGCGAAATAAGAACCGTATAATGGGATTTCCGTAACTTGGATTAATTTCTACCAAGGATTTCTCGAACCGGGCTAAATCTTTAAATCATTTAAATGTTTTGATATTTAAAGCAACTATTTAAGCAAGGAAGTTAAGGTGTAATAGGGTACGGATCGATCTTAAGGTAAGTGCATTAATTATTTTCCCTTTTTCCTTAACGTATTTATTATTTAATATTTTCGCTTTATTAATAAAAGGCAAACCTATTGCTTTCCAGCTCTTTAGGATGTATTTCGAGGTTATTATAACTTCGTGCTACGTTTTCGAAAGCGCTTAAAGGAAGTCGGTTTTATCTATAGCTTCGGAAGTCCGTCCGTAGTAACGCTTCCGGAACCAGTAGCGGAATTTTCGTTTTAACGTAGCAAATATACTTATATTAAAAGGTTAGAAAATATGGGAAATGTAAGCAGGCAGGAAGATAATATAGATCTTGTTCTGAAGGTATATTTACATAAAGTTTTCGGTAGTATGGCTATTGTGGCCGTCGATAACTAAAAGCTTCGATTTGTTAAAGTTTTTGGGCTTGGTATTAGGGATAAAGATTTTACGAAGTTACTTTAAGCCGATTTCAGTATTCGTCCAGCTGTTTTTTAAAGTAGTAAAGTACTAGCTTTCGTATGTTTTATTATCCGAGTCGGGAAATTATTGTTGCTGTACGTTAACGTTATTAAAGATTACGAGTAATGGTAACGAACGCCCGTTAGCATTGACATATACGATTATAGTGATCTATCTTTTTTTAAAAGCATCTTTTAAAAGGATAAATTTTTTAAAGGCTTTACTGAAGACGAAAGCGTTTTTCCTTATATTTTTCATTATTCCGATTCCGTCTGCGTTATATCGGTTCCCTTATTTGATAACCTTAACTTCCGGAAGGGCCCGAATAAAACGTTAATGAAGGCAGGAAAAGCGCTATTTAGACGTTTATAGTCGATCGTCGTACCCTTAAAAGTCCGTATTTCAGGATGGCGACGCAGAAATCGGGCTACCTAACCTTTCTTTAGGCGTTCGGGGTTGCCGTTGTTAATCAGGAGGCGTTATACGTATAAGCGAAATCGGGAATAGGGTAGCGCATAGCTTAATTAACCTTGTACGATAACTTAATAGGTTAAAGTTTTTTCCTGGATTCGTAATAGTTTTTGACGAGCTTTATTAACTTTTTTTTTTATCGGCACGCTTTCGATACGTCGTGTTATATATTGTCTGTCGACTTGGTATCCTTTAGAAGCTAAACGTAGGGATTTCCTACGTTTTACTTCGTTAATCGTTTGCGCCCGTACGGGATTAAGCTGAAAGCTGTATATCGTTCGAAAGCGCAGATTCTGGTGAATAAGAAGATAATTCTTTCAATTTTTTAAAGCGTTGTTAAGAGGTCTTTTATAAGGAAAGAAATCAGTAAGTGGATCAACGCGCAACACGGGTGTGGGGTGGCGCGTTGATGGGGTAGAGCGTTGGTGGGGGGGTCGCCTTATCGCTAACCCGGCGGATAGACTTTTTAAACGCCTAAATTATATATTCGGAGAGATTAAGTACGGGAATATAATTTTTACGTTAATTAAAAAGCTTAAATTTACGGACGATATACCGGAAAGTATATGGGAAATAATTGCAAATATATAACGGGATTCGGAAAATTACAAAAAGGTAAAAAATCTTATAAAAGCGGTTTAGAATTCGTTTGCTGCAAAATTTCCAAATAAATTCCAAATAACGAAAGTATAGGTAATTATTATCCGCGTAAAAAAAGGGAAAAATTTTTGTTATACAATCGTAAAAAGCTTTCCAAGGGAAAGGAAAAACAAGAAATTATGTATTTGCTAAACTTATTGCTTACGTACAGCAATATAAGTATAAATCGCAACGGTAATACGATTAACGGTTAAACAATAGCAGCCGTAAACTGCAACTATATTACGATCGGATTCCGAAGAATTTAGGAAGGACGAGATTAGTATTAAGGTTGTTATTTATAATTAATACGTTTTACGTCTTTTAGCGAAAAAGTTAACTAAGGACGAAACGGCATTTTAGCCGAAAGTTTTCCAATAGTTTTACGATTAAGTTTAAAGGTTGCAAATTAAGAACTTGGATATTATAAAGCTGATATGGATAGCCGAATGTCAAGCCGGAATAGAGGGGGGATATTTTCTAAACTTAAATAGAGTTTTATATTATAGAAATAGATTCGTAATCCCGTTATAGAGCGCTTTACGGAAATAGCTAATTAGCTAATATTACGATAATTTAAGGGCGAGATATATGGCATACGTCCGTATATTGGAACTAATAATTAAGGAATTCTATTAGAAAAATATGGCGAACGATATCCAAAAATATATTAAGTAATATCCGAGCTGTTAAAGGATAATAAAGTTACGCTATAAGCTATATGGGCAATTACAATTTTTATTATTACTTAAGCAACTTTTTAAAGAAATCGCGTTAGATTTTATTATAGGGCTTTTTAAAAGTTTAAGCCTAAATAGATTAAAATATAACGCGATTTTAGTAATTGTCGATCGTTTTACTAAATTAATCTTTTTTATTTTTACGGTTAAAACCTTAACCGTAGCCGAATTAGCCCGATTACTTTATAATAAGGTAAAATACAGGTTCGGAACGCCGGCTGTAATCGTTAACGATAAAAATAAGCTATTAATTAATTAATTTTGGGCAAAGTTTTATAATAAACGAAAAATTAAACGGCGGATATCGACTATATACTACCTGTAAACTAATGAATAGATTAAACGTATTTATCAGGTACTGGAATATTACTTTCATAATTACGTAAACGAATATTAGGATAACTGGATAAGATTATTACAGAACGTAAAATCCGCGCGTAATAATATTCGAAATGTATTTACCGGCCGTTTTCCGTTTAAAGTTTTATATATATATTACCCAAGAATAATAAAATACTTTTTATGGCGATTTAAAGAGTAGGTGCAAGGGGTAAAGGAACGGTTCGACAAGATTGCAGCTATCCGTCGAAAGATGTACGAACATTAGAAGAAAGCGGCAGTAACTTAGTAGAAATATTATAATTAGCGCTATATACCTATAAAATTTTAGCCGGGGTAATGGGTAAAGCCTATCGACGAAGAACTTTAGGTTCAAAAATAAGAAGTTCGTATTTATTTACGTCCGGGTGGCGATTAAGAAGCGATTAGGTTTCCAGACATATAGGGTAATTTTGCCCATTAAGTATTAGCGGATATATAATATTTTTTTATATTTTTGTTAAAACCGTGATATAATCGGAGATAAAGCGACGCCCAGTTAACATTACCAAATTTAATAAATAAATAGGAAGAATAGGTAGTAAAAGATATCGTCTGTTATAGAAACGATCGGGGATAACGTAAGTATTTTATTAAATAAGAAAATTGGCCCGCCGAGTACAATATATAGAAATCCCGAAAGTATTTTAAATACGGGTTGAGGATATTGCAACGTTATAAGAAAAAAATTAAGTACGTATATAAGAAGGGGAATAACTTAGAACATATAAAGGCATAATAAGCTAACCGGAAAACGGTTGCAAGGTAGTTATAAAGACGTAAAAAATAATTTAAAATAGTATTAAAGTATTAAAACCTAAAAGATTAATTGCATAGTTATGTTTGGGCTTTTGGCAAATAGTTACCTATTATATATCAGTCGAAAATAAACCGATTAGAGATTATTAAATATATATATTAAATTAAGAACTTAAGCAAAATCAAATACGAAAAATTAAAATTATAAGATTTTCGCGGATAAGTCGGAAGACAAACGAAATTTAATAAACAACGTGAAAAGAATCGAACTTTTATTTCGAAATTAAATTTCGCGTTTAATTATTAAGTTTTACGTTAATTAACGTTTCTTACTAGGCGTATTATAGGAAATTAACGTTAAGAAATAGGAGATTAATCGGAGAATATACGACGGCAGCGTACGAATACCGTTTATTAGTCTTGGTAGGTATAAAACCTAAAAGGAATTCGAGGGCGTTTTATTTTTACTTAAAAGCCAGTTTCAGGTGATCGGAGTATAATCAGTTAAAGGTTGGAAAAAGAACGTTATCCTTAAAGCGCTTAAAATATCGGAGTTTAGTAATAGCTTTACCCGGTAAGGGATTGTTAAAATCGTAATTTTCTAAAAGAAGCAGGGTTTCGTTAAAACGTTAGAAAATAGGCGGAGTTTGTTCGCAAGCGGAGAACGCAATAATATAACGCCTATTAAAAATTTACTAGCTTATGAAAGTATTATAAAATTATACTTATTCGGAAATTAGCTGCAAAACGGTAAAAAGAAAAGTAAGAACCTTATAAAGATAACCTGAATTTGCAAATCCAAGAAACGACGTTAAGACTACGCTTTTGCAGCTATAACGGACATTCGGAGATTATTTTTCGATGTAATAAAAAAACGATATTTTTCCGTAATAATTACTTTAAAGATAAATTTAGTTTCCCGAAAGATATTAAGACGGCGACCAATCGCAAGTATATCGTCGCGTTTATCTGGTATATTATTAATACGATATTTCTTAAGATTTTCGATTAAGTCTTAGTTTTCAACGTCGAAATTGCAAATAAATTAGGCCGTATTTTTAAAAAATAATCGGAATTTGGACGAAAATTAAATGGCGTTATTAATAACGTTAGGAATAAACATTTATAGTACGGGATACCTTGTAATAATAACTGGCGATGACGCAATTAAAAGCGCCCGGAACCTGGACGTAAGTAATGTAATAATCGAAATGGTATTACGTTATACAGATACAGTACGGCTTATTGCCACCCGTCGAACGAACGGGATCCGGATTACCGTTAATGTTAAAGATTTAACACTGGAAAAAGTTTTATTTAATATCCGTATTAGAGTACTAGCGTTTATGGAAAGTTTTAAAAATAATTGCCATAATAAGCGGAAATTAAACGGAAATGTGCGTAAAATAAAATGCGATAAAAATCTTAAGAAACGGGGCAAAAGAAAAATTAAACGGGAAGCGTATGTAAAAAAACGGAAATAAAGTTTGGAAAAAGAAAAAAATACAATAGAACTAAGAAACGGATTAAGATTATACTTAGGCGGATATATAAAATAAGTACGTAGTAATAATTACGGTAACCCCATAACATAACACGATATCATTATATACAAGCATAATCGGAAAGCCAACGTAACCTATACGCATTTTAACTTACGTTAAGCATAAATAATAACACTATTAAGGACTAACAGCTTAAAAAAAGAGGAGTAATTATGAAAACATAGCCCCAATAGGTCTACAGTTAGTAACTAACCAGCCACCGACCTACATACTAGTATAAATAACTATCTAGCAGCATTAGAAAACGCCAGATAGAAATAACCTAATACATTCACTTCTTAGAATTCATTCTGCAACTGGTTGGCGATCACCTTACTTAGCACACAGCTATCCCTTATCTTACAATGGTATATAATACCGGTTTATTTTATATGTATTGTGAAAGCTTAAGATTTTCGAGTACCGCTTTTACATTTTTACGTATTAAGAATAGGCTTATATAACTGCGATAATGCGGTTAGGATCTTTAATATCGTAAGTAATACGGTACAAAAAGTAACGATTTTCGAGGTTTTTAATACAGGTTTAGGTTTTTGTATATCCGTTAAGCTTGTTAAGCTGTACGTATTAAAGGTAATTATGGAGGTTTTTAGGCTTTAAAAGGTAGCCGGGAAACGTTTTCGTTAAGGTATATAATATATCGCAAGGGCGTATATCGGTAGCAGTTATATTTCGGATTTATATCTTTATGTTTTCGGTAAAGCGACGGCTGTATAAATAGTTTATATTACTAAAAGCGCCGTAATTATATTTACAGTAAGCTTTATCGTAAAACTCGAATATTTATTTTAGACCGGTAGATTTATTAGCTTTAACCGTAGCGACGAACGGGCAGTTGTTTTTACGTATGCCATTTTTTCTGATACTATACGTTTCGCTTTTATAGAAAGCGCTACGATCACAGTAAACGTAATATCGTAAAAGTTTCTTATCACGGTAGTTAGAACCGTTACGCTTAATAAGGTAGTAGCCGTTGTTGTGAACGAAGCGTTTAAAAGCTTTTATAAGTTCGTTTATTATATCATAAGGCGGGCCGTTATCTGGACCGCTTTTTGGCGATAGGGGTTACCTCAGCTAGCTCAGGCCCCTCTAGCACGTTTTCCAAATGTACTGTTGTATCCCGCTAAAAATTAACCAATCAAATGCCGTATTCCCGTAACGAGTCAGCGAGGCCTGAGTTGTAGTTGTGCGAATAGAGGTTTCGTTCTAGATATCGTTGCCAAAATCATCAACTTTGTTTCTATTTTCTTTTTAAATATAAAGATTTAAAATCTAAAAACTTGTTACGCAACTAAATTAAGCCCGGTAAATATATAACCGTATACACCCGTCGAATATAAGCTGTTGTGCATATAGGAATATTTTCAATTTTTTGAAGCCATAATTGCAGCCAATACGGCCAAGTGTAGGCCTGGGAAATGGACGATTTTAACGCTTTTATCGCTACAACGCAACAACCACCGGTCGCAGCATCGTATACCGGGCTTTTCTAGTATATCCGGTATGAGGAAAGTTCGTATATCGATTTTTCCGGCCGTACGAGTTGTGGTTGTTGCGTTGCAGCCATAAGAATGTTGGAATAATTAAGTCCGGAACGCCCTTCTTATTACGATAACGTAACTACCGCATGCATCATTTTACCATGGGCCTTCTAAGGGTAATTTAGTATAAAAGAAGCCCGTCTAGTAATTTTTTTGGCCGTACGGGTTGTAATTGTTGCGTCGCAGCTATAAAAAGGCTTCGGGCTTAATTAACTAAAATGCCCTTTTTACTCTAACGCAACAATTACCCGTTGCAACATTTTGCCATGAACCTTCCAAAGGTAATTTAATATGGGGAAAGCCCGTCCAGCTATATTTTTTGACCGTACGGGTTATGGTTGTTGCGTCGCAGCTAAGAGACATTTAGGGTTAATTAAGTCTAGAACGCCCTCCTTGCTGCGACGTAATAACTATAACCCGTACGGCCCCAAAAAATTGCTGGACGGGCCTTTCCTATACTGAATTACCCTTGGAAGTCCTATAATGAAATAATGTATGCGGTAATTGCGTTGGCGCAGTAAGGAGGGCGTTTCGGACGGAAGGTTTGCAAGAACGGAAATTTTAACTTAAATCTTTAATATCTCTACCAAAACAAGCCCCGACCGAAAAGTTATATATATGGTTAAAAAGCCCTTTTAAAACTATATATAATTAAATTTTCTTTTATTTCTTAAATATTTTTATCGTTGTTATATTAGCGAGTTTCTAAGATAGATTTTCGAAAATTTGTGTGGAACTGCCCAGAACGAGCCCAAAAAATCACAACTTGCCATCGGGCCCTATTTTGAGGTTTGTGTGTTTTATAGGTCTTTTTGTTGGTCTTTTGTAGGTCGGTACTTGGAGCTACAGATTTCTGGAAAGCCCTAGCCACAGCTGCGCCGCAGGCGCGGCCACAACCTCAAAAATAGGGCCTGATTTTAGTGAGGTAAGGTAGGAGAAGCGATTGAAGTGCATTTATGATTTAATTATCGAGCTGCCGGCGTGGAAAGGCGTTGTGGTAAAGCGCAATTCCAAAATGCTGTTGTTGTTATTGCTGTTGTTATTCAATTCCCGAAACTAAAGTGTGGGTGTTGATAAAATGCAGCTTATGTCGGACGCATGTATGGTGATGATGATACAATATGCAGAAATCATGGAAAGTAGGTGCATTTTAGGGTGTTTTAGTATAAGTGGAGAACTAGGAAGTACCGGAGCTAAGACCGCATGGCAGGTAGCTGGCAGAGTGGGGTCATAGCCCGTTTAGAAAAAAATCATATAGCCCGAATAGCAACGCTCAAAAATAGGGCCTGATCTTGATGAGGTAACGTATGCCATAGAACGCGCACTGCTCTTTAATGTAGCCTAGCAACGGAATATGTATCTTCCGATCAGAGGGAGCCCTTCCGTATATGGGGTGCGTTTCTCACTCCCTGCTAGCTGACAATATGAGCCGATCAGTATGTAACCTTTCCGTATATGGGGGGCGCGTAGCGCACCCCAGCTAGCTGACAGTAGATGGCCTTTCCGTCCATGCTGTGCGCATCGCACCTCTGCTCAAAATTTAAACTTTGATGTGTCGACTTGTTAAGTTCTAACGCGTGCATTCTTCGCAAGAGTTATCCGCGCCGATGTCGTTTCTAATCTTGCCGGCATTTACCGCACTACATAATCGCGATTTGGTGGGGCGGGGAGAGGGTCGGACCGCAACATGGATTCCATCTTCATGACACGGGCGACTAAGGTTGTACGTAATTGGTCAAACTGTCGTGCTTTGCTTGACCTAAGATCCGCCGACCCTTTTATCCCATTGGAGCGGGATGCCTTAGAAAGCATGGGTACATATGAGTATTCAGATCATGGTTTTAGACCATGATATATCCATTACGGTCTACCTACCTCCAACGGAAGGTAGTACATGTCTACAGCAAACATGCATCTTTGGCGTCCAAGATTTCGCCCACGTGCTGTGGGGTTACGTGTAGGAGCCGGGAAGTCTCTTGCCAGCATTGACACTAAACACTTGTTAACCCCTGTAAAGACCCAATTCAGGTCCCCATTGGCCTATTACGGAAACCGCCCGAACGATTGCGAGCCTATCATTGGTTCACCCAACCTCCCCGCATAAGAAAGCTGGTTCAGGGTAACAAGGGAAAACAAGATTAAGGATGGGCCTATGTTTACTTCTGGAGCAGTTAATTCGATATTATGATCGTTACGGGATTCACCTCTACTTAAATTCAATGTCTCGCCCACCGTGATATGGTGTAGCACTTCTTTTTTCCTCATCGGTACCTCACAGTCCAGCAGACAGAGAATCAAGATGCGCACCCACTCCGTCCTTTCCCTGCTATCCTTTTTAGGAGCTGCCCATGGAGCCCGTATCCTCCAGTCAAACGATGACGGATGGGCCGAGCTATATCTTCGGTCTTTCAATGATGTTCTGAACGCGGCTGGACACGACGTGGTTGTTTCAGCCCCTGCTGAGAACCAGTCGGGCACAGGTAAGCGAGCCCGCTACAGCGCGGTGTTGCTGGTGGAAGTATGCTCACGGTAGGACCAGGTTCGTCAGACAGGGAACCCGAACCCCGGAGTGAGCCGTGCCAGTACAACAGCTGCCCCGCCAACAGCGGTCCGGTGGGCAGCAACTCGACCAATCCGAGACTGAACTGGGTTAACTCATACCCCGTGACGTCTGTCAAGTACGGGCTCTCAACCTTCGGCCCCCAGATCTGGAACGGCCAGGCCCCCGATCTCGTAGTCGCCGGGCCGAACACCGGTTCCAACCTCTGGCTTGCTGTGCACTTCTCTGGCACGGTGGGCGCGGCCGTGCACGCGGCTCGCGTCGCCAAGATCCCGTCGATCGCCTTCTCCGGCGCCGACGGCGCCGAGCTACCGTGGAACACGAGCCCCGTGCCGTCGAGGAGCCTCGTCTACGCTGAGTTGGCCACTATACTCACCAACAGGGTGCTGGAAAGCGGAGCGCCTTACCTCCCGGAAGACGTGTTTTTAAACGTCAATTTCCCCTCGATAACTAGCGAGTGCTCGAGGGCCAGCGATTTCCAGTGGGTGCTGAGCCGGGTCAACCCGGGACTCCTATCGGCTCCCGACGTTGAGACTTGCGGCGACGATCGGTTGCCGACCGAGACGGATGTGGTTAATTCTGATGGTTGTTATGTCGCTGTTAGTGTCGGCGACGCCACTGACAAGACGACTGCGCCTAGAGAGAAGCAAGCCGTTGTGCTGGAGAAGTTGGCAGACCTTTTGACTTGTCTACCTTAGTAGACCCGGTAGTGAAGGTTGCCTATGTCGTATTAATCACTCTTTCATAGGCATGAGCTTATGCAACCCAGTCACCGCGGCTAATTGTCTCGTGCCCGGACACTACGATGGGGATTGATGGTAATCCCGCTCGGATCTAAGTGCCGGGTCTAAATACTATAGCTGGAGTTAATACGTTAAGGGTTCAATCAATGCTGCTGGCACCCGTGTACGTCCTCGTGATAAGTTCCAAGTCATAAACAATGGCATATGTCTTTCAGAGATGTCAGATGCATTTTGGACATGAACGTCGTACTATTTCCATCTTAGCATGTTAAAGCCGAAAGTCGGGTAACTGCTCTTAAATTTAGAGCCTATCCACGAACAGACAATCCAGAGAATCCTTCCATAAGCCTTTGAAGGTTAAGGGTTCGAAGGAAAAGGTGCGAGTCATCTCCTCAGAGTTAGAGACAAGGCACTGCTTACGTCGCTGCGTGCTTGGTTTCTGTGAGCTTGATCTCCGTGATTTCCTGGGGAAACTGAGGCTACCTAGCTTGCTATCACTGGTATCTAAACTATCTAGTACGGGGAGCCTATGAGCTCTCCGTGCTCAAGGAATTAGTGAAACCACCTTGTCATTGGGATGGATGCGTCGACCAGACTTCAACCATGTGTAGATGGCGAAGATAAATTGAATATCTGGTGAATCCCATGCTCCTTGTCAGATCTTAAATGCCTGGGGACTACACAGCTGCACATATACACAGAGCTGTAGGTCATCTTACCCCTATTCCAACCATTACCGCTACACAATCTGGGAACCGGGGACACATCCTACTCTGCCCACTCGGGGCATGCCTGGGGTTCTCAATGCTTGCTGGATCCTTCTCCAGATCTAACACCTTACGGGCGGATAATTTAGTTGTTGATACGCTACGCTATATCTCGTACCGCTGCCCTTGTCAACCTTCATCCCTGGCTTTGCAGGTCGTATTCTCGCATTTGTGTGACTACAGAAGCTGGCTACTAGGCGGGACTACGCAATTTTGCCGGGTTGACTCTTGTGGTGAAAAGCTACTGGCTGATGCGCACGCCTATGTAGCTCTGATGTCATCAGCTAGCGCGGCTATAAAGCCACAGTCGATCAGGCCACTGCCGCGTAAGTTGACATTCAAAGAGCGGTGGGTAGTTGTTGATCCCCTTGACACAATGTTTGCTATATGATTATGGCAGTGTTTCGTATTGAGGTGGCTGGGACATAGCTTCATGCCGATGCTACTTTACGTAGCATCAACTGCCTATTCGCCGTTACGCCTTCGGCGTCGACTCTAGCATATCGGTTATTTCGTCATGTAACTGATGCTGGATGCTAGCTCAGGTGATGAGTAAGTCAAGATGACGCCAGCCACTGTAAAGCACGATCTTTTAGTATCAAAAGTGGGCTTCAAGCCGGAATTTCCACATCGTCTCGAGCGCCGCATGCAAAACAGACTATGTGACAACCCGAAAATCCCAAGAGGGTGGATCCATCGGCTGATATCTAATAGCCTATTGACCCCTGGATCGTGACTGGGTGGCCTTCGAGGTGACAAACTAGTTACTCATGCCGTATTTCAGTACGAAGTTCGTAATAGAATTGAAGCTACGCCCAAGTTTCCAAATTTAGATCGTCACCTTCCTAATCGCGGCATAGCTGCAGCGTACATACATAAGTCAGTAAGTACGTCTCAGGACCAACTCGGAATCTCAGACACTGGAGCGCCGGGTAGAAGCCGATTTCTTATAGGTATAAGAAGGCTACATCTCCGACTTCAATTCCAACTTCATTCAACACAGCCAGGTGAATTTTGTTTCCGTCACGTTAAAGCTCTACCACTATGCTGTTCGCAAAACTTAGCCCGCTCATCGCGCTTAGCGCCTCTGGGGTTCAGGCTACGCAGACCTTCAGAAACACCGGAACACTCAGCGGCTGGGATCAAACATACACCGAGAACAAAGGCACGGTTCAGGAAGTGACGAACATTGTCTACAAGGGGCCCACCGCCCTCAAGATGACGCAGGTCTGGGACCCGAACTGGGGCGGCCGCTTCCACTCGGAGGTCTTCAAGTACAACGCGTACAAGAAGGGCGACACGGGCTTCTACGGGTTCGCCTTCCGGCTGCAGGAGAACTGGGAGTTCAACCCGCAGTCGTACAACCTCGCGCAGTTCATCGCGGACTTCAAGGACCTCGGGTGCGGCGAGGACAGCATGCCCAGCAGCATGGTCTTCATCGACGGGAACCAGCTCGGCACCCGCGTCAAGTACGGCGACGTGTGCCCCACCTCGAGCCAGAAGACCAGGTACTTCAGGGGCTTGAAGACCGTGACGCCCGGCGTGTGGCACAAGATCGTCATCCAGGCCAACTGGCAGAGCGACTCCACAGGCTACTACAAGATCTGGTATGACGGCGAGAAGCTCTCAGAGACCTACAACATCCCTACGACCGTCAGCGATGGGAGGCCCTTCCAGTTCCGGGTTGGCTTGTATGCGAATGGCTGGCATGACGACGCGGAGGGGTACACTGGGAACCAGCCCACCCGGCAGGTCTGGTTCGATCAGATTGGTATTGGTTCTGAGTTTAAAGATGCGGATCCGGACCAATGGTGAGATAAAGCGATGCAATACCTGTGGGTATGCTGTGGAAGGTTATCCCTTAATGGATCTATATCACAGGCGGGACTTTCGATTCGTTCTTAAAGAAGCCCTCTTTTATCTCTAACGGGGAATAAGTCAGCGTCCATTGGTTCGACGCTTGGATTTAAAATGTGTATCTCGACTTCGTCCTGATAACTTCTCATTGTTCTGCTACCGAGTCAAATGTATCAATCCTCAGCATCTGGGATTTTTGGTTCACAGGCCCCGTCAGGACTAGAGTCTGAGACTGTGGATAAGCTGTCGTAAGAGGCTCACACCAAGCTTGACACCAAGGGTCAAGAATCTCGAGCTCAAAGTGCGTTTTATTTTAGCATTCATGTTGCTAATCAGGATTGCAACTTGCAGGAATAGGTAAGATTCCCATCAAGTTCTTACAGCTATCACCAAACTCTGATGCTTCCATCTGCCTCTCAATTTTCGTGGCCTAGATAGTTACCTTAGGCTTATGCTACCACTAGGTTCAAGGTTGTATCCCAATTCCCAGCCGACCGTAAACTGGTTAATTCCGGTACGGAGGGACAGTAAGACAAACCAGATTTCTGAACCACCTTATCGCCATATCTACAAGTATTATTTTAACATGACCTTTCCCGTCTGCATATTTACAATCTCCCACGATAAACAATGATATTAGACCCAAAATCATCCATAACCCACAACGTAAAACAAGCCCCACACCCAAAATGCCTTCATACAGTTTTATCACATCACGTTCCGAGGCCGATGAGTTCTTGGGGTAACTACTAGCCTTTCCCCGCTAGAATCTCTCTTTGCTTAATTTTTGCTAGAGAGTCTGGCCCATATATCACCCCTACGTATCCTTGCCCCTATCACGCTCCTCACCAGCGCCAACATTCCTCGTTGGCCGTACCCATCCACCCAGTAAATTCCCTATGGCTGGCCACCGCCCATACCTGTATTGCCGCTAGTGTTGATGGTTGATGTAATTGTGTTGGCGACCTTTGCTATGAGGGGTATTCAGAAAGTGGTGTTGCCCGCAGAGTCGACGTCCTTAGCGGACGTCATGCGCTTGGTGGGCTTGGGGGCCGGCTTGGGGGCTGGCTTAGGCTTAGGCGCAGGCTTCTGAATGCCGGTGGTGTCATACTGCAAAATTCAAGGTTAGCAAACCCGTCTTGTGGGGGAGGACGCATCCGCTCGGAGACGGATCGTCGACTCGGGGGGAAGGGACGTCGACACCCTGAGGTTAACTCACGCCACCACGGCCCATGTTAACACCCGGTCCAAGCTGTTGAGCGGTTCGCATCTTGATAACTGAGTAATTTCGGTGATATGTTCGTAAATCAAGTTGATGTCTTGACTTGTATAGTTTCTGATTACGTGCTCTTCTATGCGCCGAACGATGATAGTCGAGTGACCTTGTTGTATGGTGACCAAGTAGTTGTAGTGGGGATGGGAGACGAAAACAGAATCTATGACAGATCAAGACTTCTTATATATGAAACCATTCCTTCAGTCAAGAGGCCGTTTGGATACGCACTTCCTTCCTCAGGAACAATGATGCGGTATGGGAATCCTACAATACCGCCATACGCACAGACTGTTCAACCAAAAAGACGGATTGGCCTTTGTCTAAAACACGAACTATGTACGCCTGCTGTGAGAGGCATTGAACAATAATAGAACAGCTCCTCACAGTAGGAGTGCATTGCATCGTATCTGCATTATACGCAGGGACCTACATGATGGCATTGTGTAGAAACCCAAGTCAATCATCGTGTTGCGGCCTATCCATATTTCATAAAACTGCTCTCCCAGTCAGTCAGGATAATACTGGATGACTACAATGGCAACTACGATAAATGTAGTAAGCAATTCTCAACTCCATTCAACAGCCAATGGCGTCTCCCTGGTATTCAGCCTCGTTAAGTTTCCGAATATGGAAGCTTCCATACAGGCGAGAATGTCAAACCCGTGTGCAAAAAATTTTGTCTAACAATAGGGGCTATAGCGGTAAGGTATACATGTCCTTGAAGACCCTCCCATGTATCTCCTTGCATTCGATAACCGTAGAAGTGACTTTGTTGTTTCAACACTTTCGCTAACGGCTTGCATATTGTTCCATCTTTTAACCCCGAACTGATCTAGACGCCCCCCGGATACAAGCGCGATTTCTAGATCTCGACATCGCTTTGAATGTGTCTTGCTCGGACCTCCATCCTTCGCCTATTTTCCATCTGCATGTCTTGGCACATGTCCTACAGATAGCGCGCGGCGTTAATGACCGCAGTTGCCAAGTACCTGGGTTGGGGAACTCCTGGAGTTACAATATCCCATCTGAATATATTATCTTGTAAGAGTGCCCCGTGCCTACTATAAGCGGTCCATGTGCCTCGGTAGCAGCAAACCATGTCGTTAAGTCAAAGGTCAACCCTTCGACTTTACTGGTGCAAAGCCCTATCTAACGATTCATCTCCGAAGAAGTGGCACGGATTCCAGCAACTCACCCCACATCCTGCCTCCGACAGTTAAATATAATGGCCAGCCACATGTCCTTCGTCCTCCTGAAGCCCCAAGTCGCTGCCTATATGTGCATACAGTCTGGTAAAGCCAGGCACAATAAGAAGACGTTGCAGGCTGCAGGATTCTGACACTGCGCGGTTTCCCACTCCCTAAAGTTTCAATGATAAGAGAGCGCATCAATACAATCGGCCAAGCTCGCAATTAATGAACCAGATTAGTGACTCTGGGACATGATATTTTGACTAAATCAAGCTTTTCTCTACATGAAACAACCGCTTCGTGCTCCTTGAGATTAACCAGAGATCCAACTTTAGGCTTTAACTGGCAATTCCTAGACACATACGACCGCTGTACCGGGGCGCCAATACCGAACACTTGAGTCGGTCTGTGGAGTTATTACTATTACTTCCGATTACGTATAAGGGGAATCGTCGAGGCGATTGGATGCCAGCGAAGATGGGAGACAACGAGCGGTAGCTGACTGGCGTCTAGAATTGCAGAATAGACTTGAGCCTTCTGCCTAAGGGGCCTCTGCCGGTAGGATCCACTGAAATGACCGCGCTGACCCCGAGGTGTTAGAATGGATTGGCCTGCCGAGGCTGTAATCAATTATATTTGTATATATCGGCATGGGCGATTCGAGGAGACAGCAGCGTCGAGACTCAGCCTGGCTACTCTCGCATAATTATCATCAGGGGCACATATGAATGCTGACATCCACTTAGGAAGATGCGGGAACACGCCCCTGCTGGGCCTGGCCTATCATCCAGTAATCTAAGGGGGTGAGAAGAGGAATTAACAGCGGTCATGCCCTGGTCATCTCTGCGTAAGCCCTCTAGTGGCAGCGAATTGAATTAGAAGCTCCGCACCAACTGAGTGCAACACACGCACAATATCGCTCCACGGGCAGTCGTCGTGTCATTTCAATTTTAGGGACCTAACGGTAACATCATTCCATTGCTATTTTAAATACCCGAAAACACAGGCTTGCTCAGTTAACTTTTGATGCGTCCCGCGGATCGCAAACCAACCCCCCTTCGCAATTCTTTCAAACTTACGTCTTGACGTCAGGGGCGTCGCGGCCAACGTACTCCTTGAACTTGAGCAGGTCGGTGGCGAACTTGATCTCGTCCTTGAGGAAGTCCTGGGCGTCCATGTCGTAGGTCGACGGGTCTTCGCTGTACTGCTCGATGTAGAGGCGGATGGTGGCGCCCGAGGAGCCGGTGCCCGACAGGCGCACGACGATGCGGCTGCCGCTTGAGAAGCGCGCGTACAGGCCCTGGTTGGACGCCACCGAGCCGTCGAGGTCCGTGTAAGAGAAGTTGCCCGCGTCGGTGACGGTGCGTTCGCCGATCTTGCTGCCCTTGAAGTTGGGGTCGGCGACCAGGTCTTTGAGGGTCCCAACGACCTTGTTGGCGCCCTCCGAGTCGACATTCTCGTAGTCGTGCCTGGTGAAGAACGTCCGGCCGTACGTCTTCCAGAAGTCCTTTTGGATCTGCTTGATGCTCGGCTTGGTGTCGGGGTGAGCCTCGCCCAAGCCAGCGATGATGTTCAGCCAGGCCAGGACAGCCCACATGCCGTCCTTTTCACGGATGTGGTTGCTGCCGGTACCGAAACTCTCTTCACCGCAGATGCTAAGCTTGTTAGCGTCGAAGAGAGCGCAGAAGAACTTCCATCCAGTTGGCACTTCATAACAGTCCAGACCCTGAGCCTTGGCTACGAGGTCGACGGCACCTGATGTGGGCATGCTGCGAGCCAAGCCAAAGACACCTTGCTTCTTGAAGTAGGGGATGAGCTTGGCGTGGTGGGCAATGATGGCCAAGCTGTCGCCTGGCGATACAAAGGCTCCCGCGCCATAGATCATATTCCGGTCGCCGTCGCCGTCTGACGCCGCACCGAAGGGGATCGAGGCCTTGTCCACTGCCTCGACTAGGGAGTGAGCATAAGTGAGGTTGGGATCGGGGTGGCCACCGCCAAAGTCGGGCTTGGGAATGCAGTTTTGGGTGGAGCCAGGGAGACCCAGCTCCTGCTCGAAGATGACCTTTCCGTACGGACCCGTGACGCCGTTCAGACCATCAAACAAGACCTTGAAGTCGGGGTGGTTCTTGAAGAAAGTCTTGATCAAGCCAAAGTCGAAGATCTCCTTCATTAATTCCACATAATCGGCAGTGCTGTCCACAATCTCAACTTCGAGGTTTCCATACGTCTTGGTGCCAATGGTGGTGATATCGACATCTGAGATATCGGCGATCTTGTAAGATGTGAGGGTTTTGGAAGCTTCGTAGATCTTGTTTGTCACACTCTCCGGGGCGGGACCTCCGTTGGACAGGTTATACTTGATGCCAAAGTCTTCGTTGGGACCTACAAAGACAGACGAACTGAGTAAGCCGGTTCCAAGGCTAGATAGCGTCAATCGTACTAAGACTTACCGCCAGGGTTGTGACTGGCAGTCAAGAGGATGCCTCCCGTTGCCTTCCGCTTTCGGATGAGATGACTAGCAGCTGGAGTGGAAAGAATGCCGTTCTGTCCGATCAGGAGCTTCTTGACACCATAGGCAGCACCGATCTTGGCGGTCAATTGAACGACTTCGGGGTTCCAGTATCGGCCATCTCCTCCGATAACAAGGAATGCTCCTAACCGTCGAGCATTAGCATATAGCTGTTCCTCGAACTGAGCTGGATGGTGGTCTCTACTAACCCTCGGCGCCCTCCGGGATAGACAGGAGGATGCTAGTGACGAAGGATTCACTGTAGTGAGGTTTCTGGAAAATCTTGACCTTCTTTCGAAGCCCGGAGCTGCAAGTTTGTTAGTGGGCATTCCACACTGCAGTTTGGTTGGGCTCTAAAGAATGAGGAGAGGGGGACTCGAAGTTGGCGGGGTAGAGCTTGAGAAGGGTAAACATACGTTCCAGGCTTCTGGTCGGTGAATGGCTTGAATTCAACTGTTCTGACGCTCATGATGAAAGTAATGTATTATAATTGTCAGTCAATTAGTATTAGGAGAGGGTGGTTTAGGTTGCGAAGATCAGGTATGAATTCCAACTCTTCTTCTGAAGCATGTAGAGTGTCGGAGCCAGATATAAAAAGGAGAGGGAGGGGCAGCTCAGAGCTTGTGAAAGTGTGACGACAGGAACAGCTTGATGGCGGGGTTCCAGCCACTGAGAATGACCTCATTTATTGCAAGTGGGGTGGTGTTACTATGTATCTACATATTCCATCACCCCTACTAGCGATACAGTTAATAGTCGGAGAATTCCCGGCGCAAAGAGCCTACATAGGAGGCCTGATCAAAATAATTGACACGCTTTTGGTCTAGTTATGAGTTTTAGGAAAGCTTTTCAATTATTCTGATCACGGCCCGCATAGGCAGTTTAGCAGGCTGATACACAGTGTCAAAGGAGAAGCTACCTAACCGATGTGGCTGTTGGTGGGAAAACATTCTCGACCATTCATCTCATCACGCGTCTACCAAGCGATTATTATCCCTCCTTTGCATCGGGAATACTCGGCCAACCAATGTGCCATACCAGTATCGTTATGCTTGCATATCACCTCTTCTTTGATGGAGATAAGCAGAAGTGCGCTTTCAACTTCTTTTTTGGAATGAGCCGTCAATAATGCCGTCCTCGCCCCGTCTAGAACACAATATATTGCCCAAAGCTGGCGTCTATTGCAGCCACCACAAGCTGAGGATACCTAGGGCTGTCTGACATAACAAGCCGCAGAGTTATCATCAGCCCGGAGTCCTATCCCTAGGTAGCCCGCATTGGACTAGTAATATTTGCAGTATTGGAGAACACGACGTCCTTGTAATACCGAGCTTCGGCAATGCTATCCAGGATGTCGTCTTTGGCCTGGTGCAGCCCCTGCTTCCTCGGCGCGTTCTCCATCACCTCCTGGGGGCACCATCGCCGCGCAGCCTCCTTGAGACTACTGACATCGAGGATGCGATGATGCAAGTAATCGATGACCTTCTTGTATGGCTCCTTCCTGAGGAACGCCCGGTCCGCGTGCACGCTGTTGCCGGCCAGGAGCGCCCCCGGCTCCGGCACGTGCTTCTTGATGTACTCGACGAGCTCGTCGGCCGCCTGCTCGGGTGTCACCTTCGAGGCTAACACCGCGTCCGTCAGCCCGCTCTTCGCGTGGGTGCGAGTGCACCACTCGTCCATCATGTCCATTCGCTCTTTCGATTGGTGAACCACGGTTCCCCAGCCATTCTCGTCGATGACCTCGAGAGTACCCGTGGTAATGACGCAAAAGATTTCGATGATCTCGTCGGTATCCGGGTTGAGACCCGTCATCTGAGAATGGCTTGTCAGCCGGTCTGTGTGTAGCAGGCGAGCCCACTCTTACTTCGCAGTCAATCCACACCAAAGCTCCGTTACTTGCCATTTCGGGGTCGTCTCTGGCGTGGTTGAATTGTGTGGATCTGGGAAGAAACCTTGAAATCAGATACTGGCGCTGAAGCATTTCAGTCAAATGTGGGGGAAGTACACCAACGAATCAGTCATCGTCAACATCAACGGCTTAGGTGCACACTCCATTTTTCCACCAACACCAGCTCCCAGTGCACGGTTTTCGCGACGTGGTTTCGCGTATATTAGACCAAGAGGGCTCCTGCAAACATTAGCACCCCCATACGCATAATTCAACAAGGTATATCTGCAACCTTAGCAAGAAATTTCGGTTCCAACGAGCGCACCACGAGCTCCTGTGCGACCGGAACAGCTTCGTTAGTATGCCCATTCGTACTGCGGCAAGAGCAAGCGACTCTGTTCTGAACTCCCTCGATGTGAATAAATCTCAGTGCAGGTTCCTATCCATGCCTGGGCGTTCACATAAGCTCAAACTGGAATGAGTTGAACACTTCTCCTCTTTGGCCTACGGCCCCACTCTTGTGTCTGTCGAAGCAAAAAAAAGTCAAATACAATTACAGCCCACTGCCACAGCATCATCCAACACCCGCGCCCTGAAGTTAAAATCCGGCGCTTGGGAATCTGATACATAGTGCAGCTTGGTCCACATACCCTTGGATAACAAACCAGTCAACGAGACACTCTCTTACATCCGGGGCATCCCGAAAATCCGCGCCAAATTCTGCTCGGTGGCTACCCTTGGCCCGTAAACTCCAGCTTCGAGGCGGCGCTGCGGCACCTGAGGCTCGAGGATGAGGTGCGGACGCTCTGGGTTGGCGCTCTAGGTCGACGCTCTCTGTATCTATCAGAACGATGCCGTGGAACGAACAGCACAGGTTCAGAAAGATGAGGCTCACCTACCACCAGGCGCACGTGGTATTTTGCCCGGCAGGAGACGCAGCCAATGATAGCGACGAGGCAAATGCCCGTCATCGGCCAAATAATTCGAAACTTGCCAATCAGGCAAATGGTACACCTTGCTACGGGAACTACTAGAGGTTGGCGTCAACCCAGAAGAGTCCAACTGGACTGCCATCTAGAAGTTGTCCGAATGACCACCATCGGGCAGATGTTTCACGATACGCCGGGCGATTCCCTGGACGCCCCGTGGACACCGCAAGCCCTTCCCTGGTTGCTTATGTTCACTTAGGGTTTCAGCGCGACCAACTGCCGTGATCGGCTCTACACTCTGGTAGGTATATCCACCGACGACGGGGAGATCGTCCCAGACTATTCGAAAACGGGGGAAGCGGTGTTCGTCGACTACGCCAAGTTGGACATTACGAAGGACCAAACCTTAAGGTGCCTCCTCGGCAGCCGTATTATGCCGTCCAACGGCCTGGCCCCCTCGTGGATCCGCGAACTCCGCAGGGAGGTGGCTAGGGGACTCGCCTGGGCCTACCATCCGGATAATAGGAACAAGTTTCGGCCATCTGAAGATTCCGAGGCACTTGCATCCTTTGACGATAAGGGGACTCATCTCACAGCTAAGGGGATCCGCCTAGGCTCCCTGTCGGAAGCCCCCGGACCTTCCTATCCAAAAACACAGCTACGATGCAAGCAAACGCGAACGAGGACAAAACCAGACAAGCTCTACCGCAATGCCACCGCAACTTCCACCGTTCGGCATCACACCACACGCAGACCGCCTCCGGTAGCTCTGGCTCGTCCTGCCGGACCACCTAGGAGAGATCCTCTCGACGCACGCTCGTCATGGACCAGGACGTCTCCACGTGATTCCCGGACCTAATGACCCCGGCCCCGCCCCACTTCGGGAGCCCAGTTCCCCCGGACTAGCGCCTCCCCGCGCAGCGGTATTGCGGCTCCTTAGAAGCCAGCCTGGACTAGGCAATCGGGGCCTCTGTTCCTTCGCGGCTCTTCGCGGCCGACGCCAGCAGGATGGGCCTCGGGCCGTTCCACGAGGCGCACGGCGGCGTTGTCGTGGTGCTGTTCGGGGCGCCGCTGTGCTCCGTCTTGCGGTCCCGCGGAGGGGAACAGGGAGTGGGAGAGGGGTATACTCTCGTCGGCGATGCGTCTGTACATGGGGGCTATGCATGGTGATTGGGTTAAGGGGTATATTGCCCGGGGTCACCCGCCGGAGGACTTCGTTCCCTGTTATGCAGGTGAGTGTATAAGGGATTTTCGTGATATCTTGTCAGGTTTCGCTTTTATATTGGCACCCGTACTTCATAGTACTAGCTCGATATATTCAAAGAAGCTGCTCTACATAGTTGCTTCTTTTGCGCCTTGAATCGGCACGTTCTAAGCGGAGAATGTCAATTCTATACCCTCTAGCCAAGTCCCGTCTATCAGATCCCCGCCCCTTCTTAAAGAGCACACTGTACAGTATTTCTCTCTATCTCCAGTACAACGCAGGTAAATGACCCCTTACTCCTCAGCCCAGACGATAGTCCGCTCCACGGACTCCCTCCCGATCCTACCCCGGTTGATGACAGCCGCCTCGTCCTCGTACCCGACCGAGATGCCGCACAGGATCTCCAGGTCCGCGGGAATGCCGACCTCGCGCCTGACGACGTCCGGGTAGCCCGCGATGGCGATCTGCACGCAGCTGCCGACGCCGGCCTCCGTGAGCGCCAGCAGCAGCGTCTGCAGGTACATGCCGACGCAGAGGGCGGCCTCGCCGCGCAGGTCGGCGCTCATGCACACGATCACGCCCACCGGCGCGTTGAAGAACCGGTAGTTCCGCAGCAGCGCCGCGCGGCGCCCCGCCGCGTCGGACCGCGCCAGCCCCAGCAGCTCGCCGTACAGCAGCGCGCCCAGCTCCGACCGGTACGCCTGCAGCGCCGGCGGCAGCTCCGTGATGGCAGCCGGCGGCGGCGCGTCCGGCGCCGCGGCGTGGTCATACAATGCGGTGCGTAGGCGCGTGAGCGCCGCCCCGCGCACGACGAAGAGCCGCCAGGGTTGCGTGTTGGAATTGGAGGGCGAGTGCGTGGCGAGTTGGAGGGCCTGTTCTAAAACCGCGCGCGGGACCTCCTTATCGGGTAGGAATTGGCGCGACGAATGGCGCGTCTTGATGGCTTCTTCGAGTTGCATTTTGTGCGGAGAGTCGCCTTCTGAGAAGCTACTTTACGGAAGAATTGCTTGTTCTGGCCACACGCGCTGACTGATTGGATGTCGATCTTGAGATGGTGAAGTGGCAGGCAAGGCTCGAGTCAAGTCGTGAGTTGCTTAATATATAAGGCCGGAATTGTCTGCTTCACTTGGATCGTCGAGGTCGCCATCGTAACAGAAGTCAGTTCCCTTTATCTACACTTTAGGTAGGCTATTAAGCCCCCCTGTCGGCCGGGTGACTCGGCGGTCGCCATGCCGTCACTCCACCTGAGACGTGCGCAATTAGAAGAAGAAAAGAATTCGTGGACGGCTATCGTACCTACCTATGCCGTATAATCGATTCTCTACGGCCTCGCCGAGGGCCGCTATTACCAATTACCGCGCCGATGAGGTTGGGCCAGCAATTGGACCCGTTCATGACTAATCGGGCTGCCACCAAAATAGCGAATGACGCGAGACAGGTCGGATCTAGTGACCTCGCAGGCACGCATTTTCACGCGCTCGAGATAGGAGCTCCGACTTACTAACGTGTGTGAGCCTGCGTCTGCTCTGTGGGGTTGGTCTCTTGCGTTGATTACTCAGATAGGCTGTTGATAACCGAATACCCAGATACCCGGGCCAGGGCCACCCGGATTCCTCTAGAATAACCACACCCCCGCAGAACGGTCTGTTATACTTAGGTAAGTACGGTACGTTGAGCAGCTGAGACCGATTGGTGGCAGACCATCACTGAGGCACTTTCCTTCCATCGCCATCCGTTGGGAAGACACTTCGTCTTCACATCAAAATAGCAGGAACCTGCTCCGTGCTCTTATTCATATTAAAGGATTGCTAAGTGTGCTAAGGACCTGCCGTGCGACGAACATAGAAACCATGTCATACTTTATGTGCTGGAGCTCGTATCAAGACCCCATCGCATGCAGAGGACATCCTTCGAGCGGCTCGACTCGCCAGCCAAATGCTTACTGCTAGTGATCCTCTTCTATCTAGTTCTCTTCTAGCCATCATATATGGAGAGGCATATTCGTTCAAGGTGTTTCAAATTCAAAAGCAGAATTACAAGTAACTATGGTATCCTGCGTGGGCGCAGTACTGTTTTCCGGTCCCAATCCTCTGTTCTCCTTTGTCCCATATACCCACTAAAACGAATGTACCCAGCCCCTTGATGCAATGCCAGTGTCATTCCTCATTACAATAAACCGGCCACTCATTACGGCGGACCTGGAACCAGCCAGATACGCATGCTATCCATCATTCAGTTATTCGTCAAGCGAGGCCATCAATCGCCTAGCAGCCGCCGTACCGCACGCCCCTCTTGCCCAGCTCCTTCCTGCCGACCGGGTCCTCGGGGAGCACCCAGCCCCTCGCGCGCTTCGCCTCCCTCTTCTCCGCCAGCTGCGGCTGCGGCATCCACTCGTCCCTCGGCATGGCTTTGCGACGGGTACCCTCGGCGGGTGCACCGATCTCCGCCTTCCAGTAGGCCTGGCCGGGCGCTGGCTCGTCGCCCGCCATCTGACAGAGGCCCCAGAGGGCGAGGCAGGCCGTGAACGGCGTCTCTTCCTCGTCGCCGCCCTGGGCGGCGGCGGCGAGCTGAACGCTGGTCATTTCGAGATACCCGAAGTGCGGGGTGCCCTCGCCACCGTTGCGCACGAGGACGAGCTCGATCTCCGTCAGGATGAACCCGTACCGCGTGCCGTGCTCGCGCATGACGTGGTGCAGGTGGGCCAGGCCGCGCAGGTACTCAACGCGCTTGATGTTGCCCTCGACCCGCATGCCCGTGTTGAAGCGGTCGAAGCTCTTGACGAGGCCAACGATGCGGGCGGTGGGCTTACCGCCAAAGATCGCCGCGGCGGTCGATGACTCGCCCATGACGTTCGCCACGAAGATGTTGTCGTTGGCGGATATAGAGCCGCCTGGCTTGATCGAAGGAACTGAGAACTGGAGAGGGCGCTGAGACGACACGGCGAGTGCTGCGTTCAGCTTGGGCAGGTAGTACGAAGCGTAGATGTTGTGAAGCGCCGCCTCAGTTTCCGGATGCCGAGCACTGCTGGTAATTGGCTGTTGGAGAAGTGGCTGCGGAATAGGGCAGTTCAACAAGGCGGATGCCCCTGGAAGAGACAGGATGGTATCCAGGTTGAAAGTAGACCATGACCTGACTTGACGTACGTCCCACCAGAAATGCTTGGTACTCGGGTCACGTAGAGGGAAGGAGATGGTCCGGACCAGGGATGGCGCCGGGTTGGATGTGGTGAGATAGCTCATGAGTGTTGTGGACGGAGTCGGGTCCGGAGTGGAGGCCAAGCTCAAGGGAGAGGGAGCACGAGGTGCAAAATTGTTGTACATGAACTGCTCATTCTGTGGCTGGGTGACAGCCGGGACGTACATGGGCATCTGGCGGTACGTAGGGAAGCCATATTTCTCCAGTGTCGAACCATCGAGGCTGACGGTTGAGGCGCGGCGCGAGTGGCAGCTGTCCTGAGGGAACGTCATGGGAGAGCAAAGCAACGACTGAGAGAGGCTGCTTTGATCCTCACCGGCTGTCAAGAAAGAGCTGGAGAAGCTGTTCAAGGTCTCCGGACTGGTGAAGCTCCGGGTGTGTGTAGGGCGGATGGAGCCCTGACGCTTGGGCTTCGCAACCGGGGTAGGCGAGGTCTTGACTCGCTTTGGAGGCGAGTCGATGGCCTGGTCCTGGGAGCGGATCTTTGGCAGCAGAATAGGGCCATGCTGCCTAATAGGCGGCGGTGACCGCGACGGCGTGGTGACGCGTGTGCTAACCGAGTCGGAGGGCGACGACTCGATAGAGGAGCAGAAGGAACCATACGAGCTTGAGCGAGCATGCCCCGGGTTATAGGGCATTTGAAAGAGAGACGGGTCAAAAGAGAAGCTCGGCGGAGTGGCGGGCTCGCATGAAGGGAAGATAAAATCAAAAGACATGTCTGCTGCCAGACTATACAGGCGCTCTTGTTAGTCAAGATATTTTCCTGGGTCAGGGAATAGAGTCTCCACATACGTAGCCATGTTGATGGTTTCTTGGGGGGTTCTTGTCTATGGAATAAAAAGGGATTATGGATTAGAGCAACAAGTTGAGTGGGAGAACCAGCTCCTTGGGGTATAGTCGATGTTGGTGAATATGGACGAAGAGGATAACAAACTGCTGCTGTGAAGCAGAGGAGGGAATCAGATCGCCTGTTGAGCGTCCCACCTCTGAGGGTATCTAGAGAGTATAAGACGCGAGAAGTAAAGGAAAGAGAGAGAGAGTATTGGATGGGATCTGAGACTGATGGACAGGAACAGAAAGAGAGACGTCGAGGAGGAGGATGTAGGTCCTCTTATCCTCGAGATGGATGGCCCACGATGTCCGGCCGGCTGCACGCAATCAGCGGCTTATAGTCCACTTGGGCCACGGGTTTGGCTGATGATGTATTGCGAATGCGATGTCTGCCAACCTGAAACATGGAAAGAAAGACGGGAATGCGGCTACTAGAGAGCTAATAGCAGAAGTACCATGTATCTTCGCATGCTTGCAGGAGCAAGTCGGGAGAGATCTGGTAGTCTGCAGGGCTTGTCTTGGTCTGGCCGATGGTGGTACCGTCTGGCGTGAGGGACCTATGGTGGGTAGGCCTTGGATTGGGCCGAGTTGGGTACGTCGAGGTCGATGTTGAGTTCAGATGTAGATACGTACCCAAGATAGCCCTATCGAGTTTATACGTCCAGTCCCTCTATACATGTAGACTCGAAAGTCAATGTGGGTGTCCAAGTGGTGGGCCCTTGAAGGTTGAAGACTTGGCGCGCGGGCGGGCTCTGTATAGCGAACTGGGGGTGCCACAGTAGTGGGCGTCTGTCGTAGGAATATGCACTGTAACATCGTACTTTTCTATAGCCACAACGTACCGTATCGACCCTTCGAGTTTACACATGTCCCACTCTATATTTCTCGAGATAACCTATCCTATCATAGCCGCGCTCCTAGGGCCTTTATGGTTCCAAGTCGATTCTCAACACTCACTGGATGCACTCATACCTCGCTTGCCCCCGTCTTTCATTTCGCGGAACCGTACAACGTCCAAATGCAGAAATTCAGAATGTACTAGTCTTCTATTCGATTTCCTTCCCAAGCTCGAAACGTAGTCCAATTTTTACCATGATACGCCCAGTCGATTGCTGCAGTCGGTGACTCATTTAGAAAACAGACACATGGTCTTGCATTGTGCATTAGCTCAACTCGTCTTTTCCCCATCCAGAATGTGGGCCCTTCGAGACGTTGCGTCCCATCCACATCCCCGGACGATGATCCCCGATGGCGAGAAGGTCCATACGCGGTGTGCGGGGAGTTTTCACAACTCTGCCTATTCGACGCGACGTGGATGATAGTATCGTGACTGGACGCGATCGTGCATATTGATGCACGCATTCAATGTGCCACATAGAACAAGAAGTCGCGATGTTTTCGCGACGCCTGCAACGGGACTCTGATGGCCCAATTCAGTCTGACTTGCGCGATTTCTCAGTCGCCTAGAATTGCTAGTGCCCATGTGCTACCTGTTGCCGCGCAGGAAAATACACAAGGTTAGATGCTTCTAATTCTCATTCGATTCTCAATCGGCGTCAGTCTCAAGCCAGTCGCAGACTCTGTCAGGTGTCTCTCCTGGCCTCCTCTATCTCGTTCTGCGCTTCATTTAAGCCGTTGCGCTTAAGAGACGGCAATTTACTGCGTTTACCCGCTTTACCGTACCCTTGCTATTTTGTATGATCTACGGATTCCCTGTCGGGCTCAAAAGTTCTTTAGCGAGCGGCTATGGAAAATGGGGGGGCAAGCGGAGCATCGGCGATAGATGTTACGAAACAGCTCTCTTTTCCTAAAATGGGACATAGGCGCTGAATAACCGCGAGTTTCCCGCGCGGCGCCTACGGACGATTTTTATCCCGGGCGATCACGAGGATTACCGCGGTGTAGCGCATTGACGAATTTTACGCCAGATAGAGACCCTTGGGTAGGTAGCATAAACGGCGTCAAGCATATCTCCGACATCCGTGAGACAAGCGCTTGTCGCTACCGCTGCTCACCTTACCGGGCTGTCTCGGGTGTGGAGGCTCACCAAACAAGTTGCCTGAAGAGATCGCGGTGGACTTAGAAGGCCATACCTGGGGTAAGCGCCGCTCATGGCCACTGAAGGATGTAATGCTGTAATGCTCGTATGAGCGGTGCGGCATGGTACCACAAGCCTCCAAGTCGTAAGAGATGCGGTGCGGCGCAATTTGCAGTGCCGCTCGGGGACCGCCGTTCCGCAGCAGAGAGAAATCCATCGCGCGGACACGGACAGCGGGTGTAAAATTGCCGCGGACCCCAAGGAAACCCAAGAAGCGAACAGTCGTCTAGTTTTCGTCATCCTTTATGCGAAAGCACCAATGCCGCTCGGTGTATTTCCCACTCAAGCCACTTCTACCGGCGATTAACTCTAAGTAGACCGAACACCCCCCGGCTGAAGTTCATGCGTTAAGCGCGCTTTCTTGCACAGCCGCCCCCATGGGCGCGTAGCTCACTGGGCCCTGGTCCTTTCCCAACGCGGGCGCCAAAGAAGCTTCGTGTTAGCGCGGCAGGTCGCCGCGGATGCTGATTCGCCAACGAGTACGCGCTAGCGGACCCAAAAATCCCCACGCGGGCGCGCTGTCGACCCAAGTCCCAAGCCCCTTTAGGGTTGAGCCATTCGACCAATCGGCAGCCCGCAACACCAAACCCGCAGGCTTCCCCACCGACTAGGACCGCGTCGATTTCGGGTCGATTGGCTGGTGGACGGCATTTCGTCGCCACCCCTGCCCCCTGCGTGCCACTTTTTCACGGACGGCCGCTCATTGGGCACCTGTCTCTTCCTGTTTCGTTTCATGTTTCCTATCTTTTCGAAGAAGCGGGGCAAACAAGAAGATCAAGAGACAGATCGGTCGTGTTTCAGGTCGTCCCGTTGCCCTCGTCTTCCGGGCCCTCTATAGCCCTACGGCTTGGGGCTTCGAAGCTCCAACCCGCAAACCTGCATATTGCTGCAGCTTCTGGGAAGGGTGACTCATTCTGCTAGAGTCGAAGAGTCATTCTTGCCTATAGGGTTGCGATCCTGGAAGATAGATCTGCAGTGATGCATCTAATCAGACTACTCTACTGTTGTTAACCTACTCCAACAGGCGGAGGTGGAGATATTTGCCGAGGTGAACAGTCCGTCGTGGCTTGTGCGGTATCAGAAAACCAGCGAACAACCAACCGGATAATGAGGGTGATGGTGGAAGCCCAACAGAACGTGGACGAGGGAAGCAGATGATCGACGCGTGTAGACATACGGGATAGACTGTCTGTTGCCACCGCAAAGAGCTACGTAGATCTAGACATCGAGACGGGGCAGTCACCAGGCATACAAACGTATTCTCATGGAATATCTGTCTGAGCTACGATACCTAGTAACCAAGAGACCCCTATGCCAGGCGATGAGGCTCCGACTTCGTATCTCGCCCAAGCGACCATCCTGGGTCAATCGAGCGGACCAAAAAAAAAAAAGAAGCCAACAACTCCCGAGGCCAGTTCCTCACGCACCCACCTAGGTAGCACTCAAGCTTCCAACTCCGCACTTATTTCAATGTCACCTTTACCATCTTACGCCGCAGACCACATCACACACCTTCCATCCCCCTCAGCCGCGACCTAACCATCCGACCAAGCGAGGGTTTGGTAGAGTTTTACATACACCATTGCTGCCCGGCGCCCTAGCGTCCTCTTAGCTCTCGACTCGCTACCTAAGTAGCCCAACCCAAGCTCTTAACTACATGACGTACGCGGCGCGAGCTGGGGCAGTCGGGCAGCCGGGCCCCGGGACGTGGTCTGGGCCGAAACGAAACCGGCCAGCACTGCCACTCCCCGGCAGCTGAGCTACAGTAGCTACCCTTACCCTTATCCTAGCTGGGAGGCCTGAATGAACCCTGGGGCTGGGGGCCGAGGGGCTGGCCGCCTCGTCTTCTCGAATTTCAAAACGTGACCTCGTTTAATGCGTGCGTAGTTAAGTTACATATGTGAGTGGTGCCTGACATGGGAGTGAGGGAGAGAAGGGGAACGGAATATAACAGCGATAGATGGGCTGCCTCCCTGGCATTCCAGACCCTCTCTGCCCATCCAGCCCGCCCTGGGCATTGCCTTGCCCAAGTTACCTGCTTATCTCTGTATCTAGAAAGGGAGATCGTGGGGAGAGGCAGGTAGGTCGGTAGGTGTGCGGCTGAGGGACGATGGCCGAGGTCCGTTCAGCATAGGTTTGGATTAGTATAGTTGGACCAGGCTGAGTTTTTGTCGGGCACGATATGATGACACACGATACGATATGCTACGATGCGATGCAACACGACATGATACGAATCACAAGCCCTCGCCCCTCGTATCTCGAACACGACCGGCCACGATGATCTACTGAACTGAACCTGGACTGACTGACATCGCCGGACCTTTGTGAGCGTCCGATGGGTACGGAGTCCGGAAGCTAAGAAAGGGAACGGCGACAGGGAGCCGCAACAGACACCCAAAAGACAGCAAGCCAGCAGGCCGACGCATAGAATGTTTGGGGCCTTCTATTCAAGCAAGCAGCCCAAGCAGTCCGGCCTCCCTCCTCTCTTCCTCTCCCTCCCCCCTCTCTCCGAGTGTCCCCGGCCGTCCCACGATAGTCTATTTCATTCAACATGCCTCCCGCTATCGTCGTCGCACCTCCAGGTCCTAATTAAGTATTCTATCCGCGCACGCGATTACATCACTCATGTGCGGCAGCGACGTCATGCCCGGCCGCGGCGCTAGACTCGCCGCCCGCAGGTCCGCCTGGGGAAATGGAAGCCGGAGAGCTACTTCCACTTTCGGCGAGCCCCAGCACTACATTCCCATTCCCACAACGCTCATTACTACCACCATTCCCACCATCACCGCTCCCCCCGTAGCCCCCCCCATCATCCCTTACCTTCCGTATAGCCCTCTTGAGGCCTGCAAGGCGCTCGCGCTCGAGGACCAGTGCAGCGCGTGCGTAATCCCTGATGGCGGCGCGGCCGAGCCTTCCGTGCAGGTCCTGCCAGCCCGCAAGCTCGCCGGCGACCGTCTGCTGCGTGTAGCGGAGCTCGCGGGCGAGGGCGTCGGCCTCGTCGGCGGCGCGGCGCGCGCGCCCCTCGCGCTCCTCGTCCATGCGCCGCCACGTCTCGTCGAGCAGGCCCAGCGGCCAGCGCGTCGACTGGCCCACCGACCGGTAGCCGCGCTCAGCGATGCGCCGGGCCGTCGTGATCTGCGCCGCGAGCTGCGGCGGGCGATCGAGCGCCACCAGGATCGCCTGCATCGTCGACTGCAGGGCCAGCAGCGACGCGTGCAGCGCCGGCGCCGGGCTCGACTGCGGCGGGCTAAGCGACGCGGCGTAGATCGCGCAGGCGGTGGCGTGCGTGCCGGGTAGGAAGGCCAGCTTGGAGACTCCGCGCGAGAGGAGGTTCGCTGCGTCGTAAAGGTCTGTACAGAGAAGGTGAGTATGAGCGGCAACATAGTCAGGGTATATCTGAGGTGGCAAGGGAGTGGCTGATGCTTACCGGCTGCGGCGACGCCGACGTTGTTGATGCGTCGCGCTACGTTCTTGGTGGCGTGGTTGACTCCGCGAACCATCTCGCGCGCATGATCAACGAACTGCTCTACCTCGCGTAGATCTTCCAACGGCTCGTATTCGTCTCTGACCTTCTCTGTTCTTACTTCGGCTTTCAAGCGACTGCGTAGTTCCAGCATGTCCGCTTGTAAATCGGGAACCAAGAAGAACTCCCATAGCATCTCGTGGTTCGCGAATGTGGGGTGTAAAAGCAAGATGTTGAGAAAGGAGTGGGTGCGTATCTGGATATCCTTGAGCAATGCTCGTGAGGGCTTGGAGGGTATCTGAAATGGTGAGCGTTGGTTGGAAATGTTCGGTATCCAAGACGCCGGATTCTCCATGGCGAGAAGGCTCGCTAAGCGTTCGAAGTCCGCCACAGAACGGCGAGACGTGGTCACTGTGTAACTCGTGGTGTCTGCTGGAGCACCCGATTTAAGGACCAATCGTATCGTAGCATCTTCTACAAAGAAAGACCTGACGACGCCGGTGACCCGGGCGTCTGCACCCGGCGGCATGGTAAAGAGCGTTAGGTCGTCGATCTTGTTCCGGACATCGTCGTCCTTGGCAAGTTCGACAGCCGTCAACCCTCGTAACTCCTTTGCCGCAATGTCGACCCGCTGGTCTGAGTAGAGAGCTCTCACCATGTCATAGCGGCCGTACTTGCTGGCCACCATGAGCGGCGTGAACTTCCTGTCGTTCGTGGCGTTAACATCGACGTCGCAATAGTGAAGAATCTGAAGCACCAGCTGGTGGTCATTAATTATGTGCAGGAGCGTGTTCCCCTTCAAATCCACATGATCGTCCAGATGAAGCGGCTCGCCATCGCCTTGTGCTTCCGTTGCGACCTTGAGACCGGTCTCGACCATGTCATGGTAATTAGCATGGTCGTAGGAGCGACACAATGCAAACAAGGGTGTCTGGCCATTTTTATCTTTTTGGCGCCAGGGTAGCAGCTTTCCAATGCGCGCGATTAAGGCTGGCGAGTGGAATAGGTAATGTGCGATGCTTCGGCCACGGCTGTCTTGTAGCGCGAAGTAGGTCCTAACTTGCGGCCCCGTCGCTGACGACATAACAAAGTCCAGAATTATGTCGATCAGCTCAGTATGCCCCAGCTGGACGGCTGCGCTCAGCAGGCTGGTGCCTTCATGGTTGCAATCTTGCAAGATGGCGTCGAGGGGAAAGTAATCCGTAAGCGACAGTAAATACCTCAGCACTTCCGGTCGCTCATTCTGGATTGCCATCATTGGAACTGACTCCCCAAGGGAATCCTGGGTCTGGCATAAGCGCTCAATCGAGGTGTCGCCCTCGATGCCGCTGCCCATGGTAGCGAGACTTGCAGCATTGGAATGATACGAATATTCAGAGCCACTTGACATGCTCCTAATATCCATCGAGACTTTCTTGGGGGGTTTTATTGGCGGCAGTCCTGTTTCGTCGTCGGGGGGGCTCTGGAAAGGAAACACATGACTCAGACCAGATCCTTGGGAATAAGCCTCGGATGGTGTGAATACAGCCGATAATCTTCTGGAGGAGCCGTTCATCATACTCCAGCTGACAGACGGCGCCTGGCTCGAGGTCGGCGATGGAGTCGGCTCACCCTCATCATCTTCGATTGGATACGCATCGGGATCCATAATCTTCTTGAGCCCAGCCATATCGCCCTTCCTTGTTGCGTCCCACAAGGCTTTATTGCGTCGACTTGCCCTCCGGAGAGTGCTGGAGTCTTTGAGCAAGTAAGTAAGCACGCCTTCGAAGGTGCTTAGGGCATAACCCATCTCTCCGCTCTCCACATCATCAATAAAAATGAAATGCCTCATATAGAGGAGTCGTGCCTGTAGATTTCTGACACCCGCTCGAATGACGACATGAAGGAATAGCGATACAAGTGTGTCCGCATTGATGGTAAGAATTAGTTTCTCTGAGGTAGCCCCATCTTGGACATCAGGTCTTGGCTGCTGGGTAAGCTGAGTGGCGGCCTTCATTGCCGATAGTAACGAGTCCATCATATCTTGAGCGCACATGGCGGTGGTCATCTTGCGAAATTCTGCGACAGCAGCTTCGAGTCTCGTGGTTAGTTCATGTTTTGCCACCAGGCCTCCTTCTATGGAGATACCCAGTTGCGATATGTCGATGAACTCCATCTGCCGTATTTTAGCCTCCAGCTCTAGGTCATCCTGTCGGCGCATCGCTGCCAGTCGGGGCCATAGGAGCCTGTGGACGTTCTCGGCCACATATCTCTCAATGAGTCGCTCTACTATGGGGCCAGTAAGGTCTGTGGTCGCACCAAGCATTGAAAGCTGCTGTTTGTCGACGGACTGAAAAAGGTCAATGGCACTTGTGACAGCAGTTTCTAACGAAGCCCTCATCACAAATTCATCATCCTCCGCAAAGAAGTTTTCTGTGCCGCCGCTGCCACCCCCTCCGTTCACACTCAGCCGTCGCCCAGATATGCTATCTGAACGGACTTTCTTCATGGCCGTAGCTATGGGCCCATCCGGCAAGGGATCAGGGATGTCCGAAGCCGATGGCGGGGGTGGAAGTGGCTTTTGAAAGACCATCGTGAATTCCCTGAACAGCTTCTCCAGCCCGGGATGCATCTGCCTTGCAATGATAGGGAAATGGTTTAAGAGGTCGTGGAAACTCTTGATCTCTTTCTTTCTCGGTATGCTCGGTTCTCCATTCTCAAGAGCGGATATTTGGTTCGCTTCCTCCCGCTTCTTCTTAGCCATGCCCTCAGTGAAGATGGCAGGCTCGACTGTTATTTCCTCCCAAATCCCAACTAACGGTCGCGATATGTAATAAATCAGCCATTGTCGAGGCTCGACTGTGTCTGCGTACCAGACAGAATCGCTCTGTAGCTGGGCCTGAGCAAGTGTCTTGAAGCCTGCGTAAGCTAGTTAGAAGCCGACCCAAACGCAATAGCAAAGCCGCTTATAATAGAAGCAGGGGGATGCTTTACCCTTGTTGCTATATACGGTCGCATCTTTAATGACAACACTTCGTCCGTTGAGGGTAGAGTATTGTCTCGCCTTGCCCCTCACCTCGCGTAGATTCCCGACAGCGTCCTTCCCTCCCGCAGCAGTAGCCGGACTGGGAACTCGCAGTACATGGCTTCCCAGGAACTCTTCAGACACGATGAGCTCAGCTGACGACTGACCGCTTTCGGTTTCGCGGGAGGTAAGGAGAAACTCGGTGGTCGGGACGAGGAGAATATGGTGATGGACGGGGCTGCACTGGGAGGCGATAGGGTTGCCCGGCTTGAAGAAGGCCGCTAGGAATGGGTTCAATGGTTGCATTCAAGCAGTTGAGGGTTGTGACTGCTTTACCATGTCCCCAGGCTTTGCGCCAGGAGTTGATCGACTTCGGTTGTCGATCGGATGAACTTGTCGCAATGCGTGGTACTGTTGGGAGGGAGGGAGGCAAGGAGGTGGGACGGAAACCCTCTTGTATGATCCCTAGCCTGTTGGTGGGCTATGCAGCCTATCAGTATGCACTTATTGCCGATTCGAGAACCCGAAATGGCGCTCCGTAACTTTATTGCGACGGTTATAACCAGTTCGCTAAATTCGTATAAATATATGATTGCATTGCGGCCAGGTTGAGCGAAGTCTTGTTGTAAAGTCAGGGGGTGACAAAGCCAGCAGACGGACAATCAACTGCACAGGCTAATCTTTGGTACGTATGTAATAAGTACCTAGTGTCGTTAACCTCTATGTCTGCATGTGGTGGTGGATCAAAACTGACGCCACGGCCAAGGATAAACTAACGTAATAAGAGGTGGAGCAACTGATGAGGGAACTGAGCTCCGGCAGGTGAAGGCAGCCATGTCGGTACCGGCGTTACAATTTCGCCGATCTTTACCCGTCAAACAGCTACAGGTCAGTGCGAGCCTAATTCCTCAGAGTTTCAGGGGAAACACTCTTAAAGTTTACAAGCCCTCGAAGTGTTATATGCTAAACCCCATTGAAATTGTACGTATTTCACATGATAGCATCTAGTGTATTATTTCTGCGTCAAATCTTTGCTCACCGGCGCCTCTTCTTGGAGACTGGGGGCATCCAGCGGTATCCGCTGCCTTTGGCCCTGACGTGACTCCTAATCTACAGAGTTAGTCTGCATCTGCCAGAACACCGGCGGTAACGGAAACACCGGTGTCGGGAGCACTCGTATTGCCGGTGAGCTTTGTTCAACAAGGGGCGACGCTGCGCGCGCGAGTCTGGCATTTGGCCTAGCGGCGACATCGTCGCGTGCACATGGAGCCAGTCCTAGGACGCCTTCGGGGACGCGCATTAGCTGCACCAGTGTCTGCTCGTCAAGCCCCGCCTCCGTGACCGGGTAGAAAGATACGCGGTCGAAGATGTGGAACAGGCAGCGGATGGTTCAGGGGTTGGTTCCGGGGCTGGTGTCCGGCAATCACCAGCCTGCTGGACGGCGATCAACTGCCAATTGTGGCTGACACGGCCGAGTATGCAAGCCATTTTAGATATAGGTTCGGTCGCTGGTCCGCTGGTCCGCCGGATGGCAGAGTGGTGAGGTTCTGGATTGCATGTGAGAGTCTTCCTGTTATTGACGTACTGTGCTTCTGGTTGCCCAGGATTCTTCGAGGACTCGCTGCTTTTAGTTAACATTTACTTAGTTCCGGTTGAGCCCAACCTTGCCAACTCTTAATCCGATCAGAGTAATAAGACACACTAACAACACCCACCCGGTTGCGGCCCAGAAGCTGCCTTGTAGCCTTCTTGGGCTCCGGGACTTCCGTTACCCCCGCATTGCAACCTTTGTGTGAACCGACTGGGAACTATACTGACGAGCGCTAGCCCGATGGAGTAGCCGAATTGACCGGCCGTGTTGAACACTGCCCCCGCGAGAGACTGCGTGTCGTCAGGAAACACTTCGCTGACTATGGTCAAACCCAAGCAGAATAGAACAACCTGTGACATCCGAGGAACCACAGTGTCAGTGTGCTTGTGTGTCTTTTTACCGGAGCAGATAATAACATACAAGCTGGGGGACTTGGGCAGGAAAGCCCCGTACCAGTATTGCCATCTTGGATCAATCCATGCCATGACGAGAGGCACACCGCCGCATAGGAGAGATGATACAAAGACCAGTGGAGCAGGCAAGACGCGGTGGATGAATATCCCAGTAAAGAAACCGATAATGGACCCGACAGTCAATGAAGGTAGAAGTCGGATAGACGACTGCAGGGCATCCAAACCCTGGGTGTCCCGAAAAACACAGCGTGCAGTATAGCTCCATCGTCTGCATGACGCTATGTGACAGGAATACCATTACGCAGATGCTAGTGAAAGGCAGCTGTGCCCAGAGGGTATTGGGGATGAGAACAGGTCTTCCGCTTGGAGCTGCGATACTTATCCACCACGTGAATACAGGTATGAGAGCTAGACCAGCAGCAGGTAAGACAATATTACTTGGACGTGAACGGAACTCTGAGATTCAAACACCTGGGTCAGAACATCGGTGAGCATCGCCAGTGATGCAGATATGAAGAACGCACCTACAAAATCCATGTGGGTAATGGATGCCGCTGATGGTAGCAACGACACACCAGCCGACCTACCATCCTACCGTGTTAGTGGAGATGCCCCTGAGTACCAGGCCAAGGGAAAACCCCAAGGACTGCCCTATTCCCGTGCACGAAAACCCTATGTTACGGCGACGACCGGGAGCCACGGCCTTGGTGTGGATGCCGACGGTTGTGGGCGAGGAGAGGCAACACGAACACTTGCATCGCGCGGAACATGGTGAGCTGAGTCTTAGTCCGGGCAAGACTGCAGCAAAGCATGAAAGCAGACCGAAAAAGGGTGCCGACCAAAAAAGACCTTAGAGCCGACAACATCGGCCACAGCTCCAGCCACCAGGAGGCTTGCGCCGCATGCTAATCCGTATACTGAAATTAGCCAGTAATAAGCCTCAGGTGGTATGGACAAGTCAGGTGCCATTGTTGGGATCGACAACGTAAGCAAGCCAGTGGACACACTTGCCATAAAGTCCATCAAAGTAAGGTGGACTATGATCAGATATGCGGGCCGCATGGACACACAGACCTTGGGCTGAGATTCTTGACAAAAGGGTGGCTCTGGGTCGCATTCATTAGCTGATTGCACGCATCACCATGCGAGGCCGAGCCTTGCTCGGGGCCCGTGGGATGGATCCCGCCCAGTGTTGTCGTATTCGCTGCCATGCTGCTGGGTGGTCAGGGATTCTGCCTTTGAACCGTCCATCGGCCGGACTATAGGCAAACAAAGCGGTAGGCTCAGTGCCAGAGCTTAAGCTGCAACGGAACATATTGAATTCGGAGGTTGATATGGGCGAACGCATCTGTTGTAGAGACGGGGCTACCGAACCACGTCCTGGAATCCTTCAATCTAGGGTCAACCGTATGGTAACCCTCTTTGTAGCTGTCTAGGTATCAAGACGGCATTTGCGAACAAGTTAGGCTGACTAGGTAAGATCCTTCCCTGACCCAGCCGGTTCAACGACCGAAATCAGTGCTTCGGATCCGAAATTACAGTCGAATCATCCCGTCGTCACCCAGTCCCGTCAGGCTCAGACCACCAAAAGCGGCGCACCCCACCCACACACAGCGCTATATTCCCACCTAAACCCTTCATGACTCCACTCTCTGTTTAATTAACGAAGTCAATGACGATGACAATATATTTTTAGCTGAATCTTAAAGAGCAGAAGTCGTTCATCATTATGAGGTTTCTCCCGAATATCTTTAAGAATAGTTGGGCTTCATTCTGATTTCGCTCTGGATTGTATAACGAAAGAAAAGGCCGAAAATGACTGTATGTAGCGTTTGGCATAAACATCTTTTTTCCCTCTCGATGGATCGTTCAAGAAAAATGAACAATTATTCTTGTTATGCACCCCAACGGTCAATGTTCATATCACGAAGAAAATCTAACAGGCTAAACCCAGGAGAACATGTGAGAACAACCCCAAGGGTGCCGTACCAAACACTTAGGGCCTGATCGATAACGGGCTTCGGGGCACAAATTAGTGGCTTAATGGCTTATTGGCACTGCATTCTGGGTACGACATACCTCGCCAAGACGCTAAATACAGAATCTAGCCTATCTTAGCTGTAGTTTTCGTAAAGAGTGTCGATCACAAGTCAAGCACACCCAACGCAATGTATCTTTTCGTCCAGAGTTATCGGAATCCCTAAAATAGGTAAGATCAGCGGCAGAAATAAACGAAAGTGACGCTTCCTGTCAGATATAGGGGACATCAGTTGTGTTGTATTCGATGACTAGCTGCAGACGCTCTAAAACGCGCACTCCTCTTTTTATGGAGTCTAGTCGCGGAACCTATATGTTCCGATCAAAGGGAGCCTTTCCGTAAATAGGGTGCTAGCGCACCCCCTACTAGCTGATATACCCCCTTAACGCCTTAACGCAATTACGGCGTTAATTATTTCACTTCTTTACCTTTTAAAGCCGTAACTTTCTATTCCACCTTTCCTCCGGCGATTATATTCTCCTGATCGGCCAATTCCTCCTTTAAAATTATTCGCAGGTTATTTTTCCGCCGATTAAAGGCTTCCGTAATATTTATTAATCCTAATTATTTTTTGAAATATTTAAAAAGTTTACGTATTAAAGCCTTAATTAACTTACTAGCTAGTATATCGCTTATAAGTATATAATTTACTTTAATTATATTTTTTTTACGGCTTTTTCGTAATTAATAATTATATATATTTATATATTATAACTTCGTTTATAATAAGACGACGTCGGCGTTAATAAACCGTATCGTTTATTAATTATCGTATTATATATATAACGATTTAATATTTAAGGTAACTTTAAACTTTTTAATTAATCGAAAATTAAACAAAATTTTTTTTGCAGTTTATATAAAAAATAATAATTCCGTTTTTATTATAAAAATAATTATTATATTTTGGTTATTTGTTTATTATTTTATTACTTTTTTAAATAATTTTATAACGTAAATTTAAAATTCTTTTCAATTAATCGTATTATCCGCAAAAAAGGTATCGTTCTAAATATTTAACGTATTTTTACTTCCGAACTGTAACGTTAACGTTTTGGTCCCGATTAAGTATAATATAACCCGATCGGCCGCTTTATAATATACGTTACTAAAGTTCAAGTCCAATCGGGCAAATCGGAATACCGTAAAGGTTATATTAAATCGCGTATTAACTATTACGTATAAAATAAAACCGATCTTTTTTTGATATCTGTTAACAAAGCTTAAATAGGCCAAATTAAAATTTGGTAATAGTTCGATGTTTGTTATTAACGTATTTAGGAAATTATTTAGAATTTTTTTTGGAATTAAGTTAATTAATTTGTTTATAAAGTTTAATTAAAAAAGTTAAATTTTTTTTAACTTTGTTTTTAATTATTTCGATACCGAAAAACCATTGCAAGTTTTTATCCCTTATAAGGGTATACCGTTCTCGTATCTGTTGGATTAACTGATCGACGAGGTCTTAATTTTTTTTAAAATATATTATAATAATATCGTTTATAAAGAAAAAAAAGATAAATACTCCTTAACGAATAAAATAATAAGGTTCGTAAAGAACGGGGCGAAATCCCAATTTTGTAAATATCCCAGTAAAGGTTTTCTGCTATAGCAAAAGTAATTTCCTTAATTTATATAATACTTTTTTAATTAGAAAAATTTTGTTATGTTACGGATAACCTAAAGGCATTTTTATGTATATTTCGTAAAGTAAGTTAAGGTTAACGAAAGCGTTTATAACGTTATACTGCTTAAGCTTTAAGTTAAACCTAGCTGTAATAACGATTAAAGCTTGAAACGATTTTCCAATTAATATAAATACGTATATATTACCATAAACGTTTTTAAATTATTAATCGCCCCGTACGACGAAACGTACTTTATATTTTTGCAACCAATTATATTTATTAAATTTGTAAACGTATACATATATATATTTTAGTACTTATTTCCTTTTAATAAAAGATTAATTAACGGCTTTCCAAAATTGAATTTTTTTGTAACTTTATAAGTAAGCCTTTTCGGCTTTACGAAACATTTTCCTTAACGGGTATGTATTTAGCTTTTTATAGCTTCGCGGCGGCGGCGGTGGTAAATCGCGCTTATGTATTCGATTTAACGACCTAAATACCTTTTTATATGCCAAGGTATTATAACTTTTCCGATTAGGATAGCGCGTACTTCGGGTAACCAATTTTCTTAAACTTCCGCAGCTTACCGGCTGGTTATCGTACGTATTTACGAAAAGGGCTAAACGTTTTATATTAAATGCAACTTTTTACATTTTATATTCGTTTCGAATAACACTTTTTTAATACGGAATATACGGGGGGTTTACGCTTATTACCCGTAAAGTACCTTTATTTTCTACTGTTACTTTAGGTTAAATAATATAAATGGAATTTAAAATTACCTTTATTCCTTTCGTCGGCGTAATAATCGTAATAATCATTAAGGTAAACGTTAGCGGAAGTAATAAACTAGGGGATAAAAATAATTCGAATATAAAAGTCGTATAAAAATAATTAATCCTTTATAAATAAGCTTATTTTTCTTTAATTTGTACGCTTTTTACGTTAATACCTTTTTAAAGTTATTCTTTTTGCTTAGCCGGTAATTAAATTATTCCGTTTAAATCTTTATCTTTTTCTTATAAAAAGGTTAAATAATTATTTGCTTAATTAAATATTTTTACTTATCGAAATAACTTTTGGAGCTTTTTTTCTATAACATACAAAAAATCGTCTTTTAAGTTTTTGATATTACCTAAAAAGGTAGCCTTTTTATTAAACTGTACGTTTCGAATAGTAACGACCTTATTAATTAATAGGTTCCAAATTTCGTAAATATTCGTAAATCGGTAGCCGACGAGGTAATTAATCTATGCTTTGGGATTTAGCTTTTAAAGTTTCTGCTTTTTCTTTATAGCGGCAGCTGTTATAACGTAGGTTATATAGCTATACATTTACAGGTAGGTTTGCTAAGGTTTTCGATTAAGTACTGTAACGCCGTTTTTATACGCTAAGTAAATATAATAAACCTCGTATAAGCTTTGCCAAAACAGTACGAATTTAAAGATACGGTTATACAAATATATTACAGCTTTAAAGATATATACGATCAAAAACGAAGGTAACTTAACGTTACTTTGTATCGTAATCGCTTTTTCCTTAATTATACCCCCTAAGCGTTTTGCACCCCCGTTTTGGGCTTAGGTATGCGATATTAAGGGCTTAAGTCTAATACTGAAAGAAGGCCATTAAAATATATCTCGAAATTAATAATTTTTCAAGATTTCGTTATTATATTCGAACACCTATGGAAAAACCTTATCTTAATGTTTAAAAACACCTAAAAAATGCCGAAACGCTATAATTAATATATTTTGCTTTCGATTCTTAAGGTAGATATTCCAGATAAAACCTAAGTATTTATCGGTAGCAAACATAACGTATTTATATCCTTTAGGGTTTTCTTCGAAATTTGTAAAATCGATGGCAATTTTCTGTCTTAATCGGAAAACTTTTTCCTTCGGTTTACGACATATTAACCTCTTAGCTTTCGCTTTGTTATATACTTAGCATTCGATTATTATAAAACCTTTTAAGCGGACTTTTTTTGCATAAAATTATAACTAGGCGATTACTTCGAACCCTAAATATCTTAATTTTAGGTACCAAATTATACCGTTACCGATTCGTAATAATTTCGTTATATATAAGTTAATATTTCGTTTATAAGCTGCTAAGGCTGTATAAATAATTATTGCGTTAATATTTTTAATAACGAATTAATTAAACTTATTTATTAATATAATAACTATTTAATCGTACTTATTTCGAATAAAGTTGTTAGTTCTTTTATTATTTCACCAATACTTTTTTTTTCCGGAACTACCGGAAAGATACCAAGTTATATACAAAGCTTTCGTAATAGGCCACGTCGTACAAACGTAATGTTTTCGTACTGCTAGAATTTCGAAATATTATATTAAGCTTTTCATCCTTATTAATCGGTACGAAACTATTGCTTCCGTATATCCCGTCGCCTTATACGGTTAATTTAAAGTTTAAAAACCTGCTAATAAGATTAAAAATATGAATTGTAAACTTTAAATTCAGAATTAATAAATTTCTTAAAGAATAAAACGCGACGTTTATCGTATTACGTTAATTAAAAATTAAAAAGCACGTTAGGATTCGCCTTATTTCCTGTAGGAGTTAATCGGGTTTTTAAGTAATTAACTTTTCCATAAACTTTGATAAACGTTTAATTTTTTCCTTTAAAAATTAATCGGAAGCGATCCGATATTGGACGTATGCAATTATCCTATCGTTAAAGCGGAACCTTTTTAAAACTTTGCCAGGAAACGCATAAACGCATTAGGATAAGGTATGGTAAACGCTTAAGCAGGTTTTATAACGAATAATTTACGCATCCGATTTTTGTCGCTTTCGTTTACTTCCGTTTCGGTCGTTTAAAAACTTCCACGGCCGTTACGTTTCGACCTACGCCTTTAGGTCCTTTTTTGCGGTAAAGGATTAATATCCTTAGTATTTTCCTAATTAAAATCGTCCTAATTAAAGAAACCTATTAAAATCTTTTAAAAAACCGGAAACGTTACTTTAATATTTTGTAATATAAATAAGGAATAAGTTAACGCCTAATAATTCAAAAAATTAGCAGCTACCTTTTAGTAATTAATCGTATCGTTATTAATTTCGGCTTTTTTTACCATTTAAAAGGTAATTGTCCAGCTTTCCATAATTAAAGCCAAAGTTATATATAAGTTATTAACTTATATAATCGCTGTCTTTATTTTTGGGATGCCAAAACGTTATGCTTGGACCATTATTTCCTGCCACTTTACGATTTACTCGTTTAATTTCTTCGCTAACTTCGAAACTTACTTCAGCGTTTCGCGGTATTTTCGTTAGGTATTATTTATAAGCCTGCTGTCATATACCTTGTCTGATTCGGCTAAAATGGCGTATTATTCCTTTAAGTTCTTTCCTGGAAGGAAATTCGTCTTTTTAATTGTTGGAAATACTAACTTTAAAATTTATTTCGTAAAGTCGTTAATTTTCTTGCAAAAGTTTTCGTACTTCCAATTTCGTAAATATATATTGCGAAATTTTAAGTATAAACTTGTTTACCTTTTGTCGTTATTTTAAGCAAATTTGTTAAGTAATTCGTATAATCGATTTCTTCGGCTTGTATAGTTTTTTCGGAAAAGAAATTAATTGATTACGTCGTTATTTAACGAAGTTGTCTTTTTAGATAGGAAATTATATCGGGTTTCGTAAGTTCGATAGGCTATAAATTATCTTAATCAGGATTAATATAACGCCAAATACCAAACGCGTACGCTTTTAATTAGAATTCGCCTTTAAAGCGATCCCAATCTTTAGATCCTTTGTAAATAACGGAGGACGTCGACGGTACGGTCGCCATTATAGAGAATAGAGTATATAAGTAATTATTATTAATGTTTAGCCTATATCGTTTTAGCAGCAGCTGATCAATTGATAATAACGCGAATTAAGCGAATGAAACTTTTAATTGTCAGATATAAGGGACATCAGTTGTGTTGTATTCGATGACTAGCTGCAGACGCTTTAAAACGCGTACTCCGATTTTTATAGAGTCTAGTCGCGGAACCTATATGTTCCGATCAGAAGGAGCCTTTCCGTAAATGGGGTGCTAGCGCACCCCCTGCTAGCTGACACTTCCTAAGCGACTGTTAGCAACAGTCGCTTAGGAGGCGGCACCTTGATAACGGCCTGATCGACAAACTTCTTAATGGCTTAATGGCTTATTGGCAACTTGGCAACGTGTACATCAGTACATATAATAAAACTGGAGACTTACAATATATCATTTGTATCTACTCCAAAGCTCTAACTTTAAAGCAGTTACCCCCCCGATTATAAACTTCTTTTTCCGCCGCAGGTAAATATCGCCAATTCTTCTTTATTCTAACCTTTCGCAATTTACGTAAAGCCCGTATAACAGCGGAAGTGATTGCCGTACGCCGAATCTGTTCTTAAATCGGAAGTTCCTCTATATTTTACGTCTTAGAACGATAAAAATGGCTTCGAATTGATGGATTTATTACGCTATAGTTTTAAAAATGGCTTTGAATTGATGGATTTATTAAATGTGCCGCCTCCTAAGCGACTGTCGCTAACAGTCGCTTAGCAGGCGTTACTTTCGTTGATTTCTACCGCTGATCTTAGCTATTCTAGAGACTCCGATAATTTCAGACGAAAAGATACATTGCCTTCGGTGTACTTAATTTGTGATCTACCTTCTTTACGAAAACTGCCGCTAAAATGGGCTAGATTCTGTATTTAGCGTCTTGGCGAGGTATTTCATACTTAAAATGCGGTGCTAATAAGCTATTAAGCTACTAATTTGTGCTCTGAAGCCCGTTGTCGATCAGGCTCTAATTTGTGCCTCGAAGAGCGTTGTCGATCATACTTTAAGAGTGTGATCGACAACTTCTTAATGGCCTAATGGGCTATTAACCATGTGTATATCAGTATACATAATAAAACTGGGAACTTATAATGTATTATTCGTATCTACTTTAAAGCCCTAACTTTAAGCAGTTACCGCCTTTCTAGCTGACGTTATTTATATGTATAAGTAGAAATGATATCGTGATTTTACCGAATCGGCGCTGCAGCCTTTTTCTACAGCCGTTTTAGTTATTTCGCGATAATTTCGCAACCCTGGTCCTTTAAAAAGGAGATAGGTTTTATTAACCGATCGCTTCCGCCTTTTAGGGAAAGGATGGCGAAAATTTAACGTTCGTACCTAAGGATTTCGGTTTCGTTTACAATAATATAAATAAAGGGATTATCTTTAAAAATACGTTACCGCTGTCGCCTTTTTTAAACGAATTACAGTTTAATCTAATATTTAATTAATTTAATTAAGGCCGCAAAAAATGTTTTACAAAAAATTTTAAAAATGTTAAAAATTTGTAAAAAGAATTCGCAAAAAAGCAATTTTTTAAAAGAGGTGAAAAGAAAATTACGTTTACAGGATTCGGGTTTTTAAATCCAATAAAACGTTAAATTTATCGAAATTTTATAACCTTATTTTCCTTTTACGTAACGGAAAACGAATTCGTAATCGAACGCCTTACCGTTTTAAAGCCCGTATACGAAAAGCTTACTGCTGAAATAAATTGCGTATTAACGATTAATTATAAAAAAAGGATACGACAAAGGTAAAGTATATAAAAAAAGGAAACAGTAAACGCAATATTTAGCAGAAATCTTATTTAAAACGAACATTAATTAAAAAATTAAAACAGGTATTTCTTTTTTATTTTTTTAAAAAAAAATAAAGGGCGATCTTAAAAAAGGATCTTAACGTAACGTAACTTCGCAAAAGATCTTTCGTTAATAAAAACTTATATTATACTCTTTTTGTTAAGGAAGTCGTTTCGGACAAGCATATTAAAAAAAATAGGTAATAAATCCGATCTGCTTAATAAAAGTAACGTCAGCGATAAAAATGTAATTTGAGGGAAGAATAATATTATGGCCGTAAAAAGGTCGAAACCTTTCAAAGCTAAAACGCGAATAAATAAATTTAACGTTAATATTAACGCGAAGCTATCGGGCGATAAAGGAATAAACTTACAGCCTACGGTATCTTCGTTTTAAAAAAGGAAAAACTGCCACCTTTAACTTAACGGCAAAAGATTTCGAAAAAAAAGTTTAAACGAAAATAAAATTATCGCGATAGGTTTCTACGATTTTAAGGTTTTAGCCGGGTATAAGGCTTTAAAAATATAAAAAAGCAGTAAGTTATTTTGTTAATAACCTGACAGATAATATCAGGGTTTTCTAATTTCCTAATAACCTGTACGGTGCTGAAGAAAAGAATAAATCCTGTAATTTTTAACAGTTTGAAATCGAAAGAAAAAAAAGTAACGTACCTAAAAACGTTAATCGACGGGATCTAATAATAATAACCGAAATAACCAGATAAATTTGTATATATGGAAGGGTTAAAATAACGAAAGCTAATTATTTTGAAGAAATTACAACAATCGAAAAATTTAAAGAAATTAAAAAAGAAATTAACGTTTCGTAAGTCTCGAAATTATAGCAACAGCTTTACTTCTACCTGCGCTCGAAATTAACTTATTCTTTCGCAACAAATCGTGATTAAAAATATATTATAATTGTTTTTCAAAGGGCGAATTAATTGATATAATAATTATTATATATTTCTTATCGCGTTATTAAGTTTTATCGCTTAAAAAATTTAGTGGTAAATTTTATTAGGAGCTGAAAATAAAGGGCCTTAAGGGGCCTTAAAGGACCCAACTAAGGGGCCCAATTAAGGGGGTTATAGCGGCCCATTATGTTGAAAGCATTCCAATAAAAGCTTTGCAAATAAAAAGTTGTTTTATAATTACTTCCCGAAATACCAAATTTCTTTAAAATCTATATATAAATCAATAATGTTTCTATATTTAAAAAAACATTACCAAAACTATTGTATATAGTTATTACTCTTAACTTAAAACTTAACTACTTTTAATTCTTCTTTTTCTTAACGTATATATTTTTCTATAACGCAACATACTGAATTGGGACGGGGAGACTCAGCTCCGATCAGAGCATCTTCTAAGGCAGTGTCACAATTGAATAGCCGAGCAAAGCGGTAATAAAGGCAACGCAATTGTATTGATAATGTTGCATCAAACTGTAGAATAGACATAAATGCGAAAGGTGGTAAGTAGTTCATGAACAGGTCTCCGGTGTTGCGCCCGGCGAAAAGAGCTCCTAGAAATACATATATGGGATGACTAATTGATCAGCCAAGCCATGCCCCCTGGCCCGGCACCCTGCACCATTTCTATACTGTTAGGGGTTACAATAGTCCGGGCATACCTGCCGGATCGTCGTATATATATACCCACATGTCCCCACGTAGTTTTCGATAGTATACGGAATCTAGACTTTTACATCTTTATACAGTTATACGTATTTTACGTAAGGCTATTCGTAATACGTAAAAAACTTTAAGTTAATAGCTATAATATCTTATTACTATTTTATTATTCTTATTATTATTTAAATAATCTTTAATAAATAGTACCTATTATTCAAGTTAAAAATTAATTTTCTTTATTATTTTACTATTTTATTTCTTTAAGGGCGAATATACGAAAAAAGTACGAGATAAAAATAAAACCTAACGTTAAACTTGATAAATATATTTATACTGGCAAAAAAAAAAAAAAAAAAGAAAGCTCGAAAGCAGACGAAAAATATACGCCTTTATCGCTAAATATCTTAACAACCGGTACTTTTTACAAAAGTATTAGAAAACTATCGAATTCATTAAAACAGAAAGTTATTTTAACGTTACTCTTAATAACCTTTACGGTATAATAATTACTATCGTATTATATTCGATAACTTTTCCAATTTATATAAAAGAAAGCGATAAGTTATTCGATTAGTTATTTAAAACTGCTTATTTATATCTTATATCTTGTTGCAGAAAAAAACGTCGAATTCGACGACTTCCTTTTTAAAGAAAAAATATTTAAGCCGTTAAATCTTTTAAAAAATCCGACAAAGTTAGCATTTATATCGTTAACAAAGCCAGTACTTATATTGCCAACAGAAAAACGGAAGTAACTAAACCTTTCCTAAATTTTAACAAAATTAACATTTATATCGACAAATAAGCCAAAGTTTTAAAAATTCCAAACTGTTAAGGATTATTTGGTGCTCCAAGCGCTATTGGCTTGGCAGACCCACTTATGTAGCTAGCTATGCTTGGCGGGCCCATATATAGCTGGTTTGCTTACCTACTTCTGTATTCTTAGTTCTACATCTTGAATCTTACATTATAATCCTTAACAAGTGGTGCCCATTATCCGGGTCGGCGAATCAGTCGTCGTCAGGGATCTGCGCCCTGAGGAATATGTTTTAGAAGATCCTGCCACGAGCAACAGCTTTCTCGCCAGTCATTGCACCTTCGTATTACGGATTGAGATCTCTCGTTGTCTGCGGGAAACCAAAAAGGGGAATAACCTCGGGTCGGGTAAACTTCGGTACCAAAAATGGTCTCTGCGGAGCCCATAGAAACACCTCAGAGATACCTCAAAGATACCACAAAGACACTACAAAAATATTACAGAAAACCAAACGAAGGATATATTAAAGGGAAAAAACATATAAGGCTTCTATATTTCCTTTATAAATAATACCTACTTAGTTTCGCTTTTTAATTATCAATCTAAATTTTTAATTAAAGGCAACGTTTTGCGATTAATGGAAAAATCCGTAAATTTCTTTAACGAACAGATTATTAAATCATTCTTCGCCTTATGATTACTTACAAATTAAAAACCCCTTTCGGATATTAATTACGTTTCTAGGTAGTTATATAACAGGTTCGTTACATTTTGATAATTCCTTAATTAATAACCCACAAATGGTTTAAGGCCTAATTAAACATAAGCTTTCCTGAACCTAGTAAAAACGATATTACAAAACGGTATTTAGAAAATAAACGACATATCCGATCGCCATTATTAGCTAATAAAGGATTAATATTTAAATTAAAATATCTTACCTTTTATTAAAAAAGTCCTTTTTTTAATTTTTTAATCGACAACATGGCCCTTTTTATTATTCGGTTTCAAAAAGGACCTTTTTTTTTTATAACAATCCTCCCCGGTTTTTAAGAAAATTATTAAGGTTTAGGAAAACAAACCGGAAAAAAAAGGAAAAAAATTCGATAACCCGAAAGGTAAAGAAAAAGAACTTACGATTAACGAAAAACTGCGTACCTTAATAACTAAATTTCAGGCGGTAAAAAAGAAAAATGCCAAACTCGTTCGACAGCAAAGGTTTTCGATATTACCTTTATTTGGCGCGAATTAGTTCCGCGAAAATATTGTTCTACCCTTTGCTTATTATAAAATGCTAAAGGTTAAAGGTTATAAGCCAACCCTTCCAAAACTTTACGACGGTACCATAGATATAAAAAAATTCTTAATCTAGGCTAGACTTTACCTTAAGTTTTATAAAAATTCTTTAACGGAAAATTATTAAAAAGTAATAATTATCTTTTAATTGTTTACCGGAAAAGTTCTTTTATAATCCGAATTTATTATAAACGATTACCTTATAAATTACTTTAACAAATTTTCTAACTTAATTAATTATATTTTCGGCAATTATAAACATTTTAAGGAAAAAATGCAAGCTTTATTTGGAAATTCCGACAAAAAACAATATACGGTCGAATAGTTACACCTTTTCTAATAAACCAAATTAGCAGCCGAATATATAATTAAATTTAATCGCTTTATATTAATTTTTAATTTCCTAAAAAACGTATTATTTTATCCCTTTTATAACGGCCTAAAATTATAAGTTAAAGATGAAATATATAAAGTGCCTAAAACTGGCCCCTTTTAAGATTATATTAATAAAATTATTATTGCCGATCGACATACCTTTAAAAGATACTTAAAGAAAAAAAGATCCGATAGAAAAAAAAACGATCGAAGTTTTAGCAGTAAGTTTTAAAAAAGCAAAAATAAAAACAGAACCCAGAAAAAAACGAATATTATTTCCAAGAAACCTAAAAAAGATAAATCGAATATTAAATGCTTTAACTGTAGCAAAAAAGGTTATTATAAAAATGAATATCGTTTCCCAGCTAAAAAGAACTTTAGGAAAAAAAAATTCCTTAAAAAAAAGCCCGAACGGCCGAACAAAAAACAAACAATAAAAGCGAAAAAAAGAAAGAAATGAATTTTACCTTTTTCTAGCAGGAATATACCATCGCGACGATTTACTATAAACCAAATGGCGACCTAAAGAACGAACGTTACCCGATTTGCCAAAATTAAATAGCTAAAGCTTGTAAGTATTATTCCAGATAACCAGCCTTTAGGATAGCCATAAAGCTAGGATACGAATATTATTTGGATATATAAAAGTACGAAATATATTACGAATATAGCTAAATACGTCCCGATCATTACGGGCAGAAAACTCTTAAATCCAGCGAACCCCCAAAACGGGTAGTATATTTTAAAACAGAAGTCCCTAAATAAAACTTTATTAATAGGTACGGGCTTTTCCATTTTTCGGCCTATAACAATAACGATTATCCAATTTATTTTCGAACGAAAGAAAATAACGATTATTAGCCCGGTTAAAACGAAAAAACCTTTACAAAGCCTAATAACGACTATAAATATATCGAAATTTCCCGATAGCCCGAATATTCTCGATCTTATTATTTATACCCCAATTCGGATTAAAGCCGAAAAGCTATTACTTAAGGTTACTTATGCTATACCCCCATATTATGCTTAATGCATAAACTTCTGGATATAGGAGCAAACCCTGCAAAAATCTCAATTTCGAATCGGAAACTTTTCCAAACGTTAAAGGTAAAAATCATTAACGTAAAATGCCAAATTAGCCAACGAAGGTGGTATATTTACATGGACGATAAATGTACCAAATACGCAATCAAGAAAGGCCACGAATGGAAACGCCTCTTAACGAATAAAACCACGAAATTAAAAAACGGCAAAAAACTTCGATATTAAGGCATCGAGGAACTTTGCGAACCAAAACCTTATGTAAAACAAAAAAAAATTACAAAGCCAAATCGAAATTCCTATTTAATACCAAAACCAAACCTTTAAAACTATAATTAACTTTAAAGCAAAAAGCAACTTTATTTTACCAGCGGTAGCCGAAAAATATTATATTCCTTGGAAGTATAAGTTAAAATCCTACAAATTACGGATAGTTAATGGAAATTTTTCCCAGTACGATAACGGACGAATTTTCAAAAAAACTGAAAAACTTCCAATATAAATTTAAAAGTACCAAAAGTATTTTACCCTAGATATCGCCGACATTTCAAGTTATAATGTTATCTTGGAAATGCTATAACTTAATTTTAACAATCCGTTAATTAATTGGAAAACTTGCTAGCTTTTTTAAAATTACGAATCAACTTTTTTTAAAAAAAGATCTAAAAAAGTTTGCTACATAATCCGAAAAGCTAAAATATTAAATTCTGCGAATATTATACCTTTAAAATATTAACGTTTCGAACGATTTTTTAAAGATAAAAAAAATTACGAATTACTTTTATACGGATAATAAAATTATCGCATACTTATTAAAAAAAATATTATTTTAAGCTTTATAAAATTTATTATATAAATCCAGAAAAAGTAAAAGCTTTATAAAAAAGCATCGAGTTAGACCTAAAAAAAAATTACATTTAACTATCCGAATTCCCCGTAAAATACCTTGTACTTATAATACCCAAAATTAAAAACGGCAGGTAAAAAATCGATCAAAATAAAAATCCGGTTTATCGACGTATGGTCGTATTACAGGAACAGGGGTTCCTGCCTGAAAGAGGTCAAGTTCTTGGAGGTTAACGCGGATACGGCTGAATCTCGGACCAAGAAAAAGCTTGGCCCTTGACATTGATCTAATGGATCTAAGTAATCTGGATAGATCACTTAGATTACATAGATCTACGATACACTTATTATGGAATGAAAGGATATATAATGGATAGAACCTTTATATAAATAGCACTTATTTAATTTCGCTCCTTAGCTATTAATCTAAGCCTTTAGTTAAAGGCGTTGTTTTTCGATTAAGGGAAAAGTCCGTAAACCTTTTTAATAAACAAATTCCTAAATTATTTCTCGTATTATTGTTACCTGCAAATCAAGATTTTATTTCGGATATTGCTTATATCTCCAGGTAGATATATAATAAGTTCGTTATATTTTAATAGCTTTTTAATTAATAGCCGACGAATGATTTAAGATTTAATTAAATATAAACTTTTTTAAATGCAGTAAAAACGATATTATAAAACGACGTTTAAAAAATAAATAGTACGCTTAATTACCGTTATTAGTTAGTAAGGGATTAATAACTAAGTTAAACGATTTATTACTTATTAAAAAAATCTTCTTTTTAATCGATAATATGGTATTACCCTTTACCCGATTTTAAAAAAAACCCCTTTTTTTTTTAGCCTTTATAATAATCGGCCCCGGCAAAAGATATTATAAAAATTTATAAATCTGATATAAAAAAAAAGGAAAAAAAAATAACCTATTATTAATAAAAAACTAAACAGCTTTATGAAAAAAGTCAGGACTTTAAAGGACGAAAACGTAAGACTTATTCGATAACAACGATTTTCGACCTTACCTTTATTTAAAGCAAACAAAACTCGCGAAGGTATTATTCCCCTTCCCAGTTACCATGGAATGCCGGAGGTTAAAGGTTACAAACTAACCCCTTTAAAACTTTATAATGGAACTATAAACATAAAAAGATTCCTGGTTTAAGCCAAACTTTACTTTAAGTTTTATGAAAATTTTTTAACGGAGGATTATCAGAAAGTAATGGCCATTTTTTAACTGCTTATTGGAAAAGTTTTTTTATGGTTTAAACCTATTATAAACGATTATCTTGTAAATTATTTTAACCAGTTTTCCGATTTAACTAATTATATTTTTGGCAATTATAAATATTTTTAAAAAAAAGATACGAATCTTATTTAGAAATTCCGATAAAAAACAATATGCGGTCGAATAATTACATTTCCTTTAGCAAATTAAGTTAACAGCCGAATATGTAACTAAATTTAATCGTTTTGCATTAATTTTTAATTTCCCAAAAAGCGCATTATTTTATCCTTTTATAATAGCCTAAAATTGCAAGTTAAGGATAAGATATATTAACTACCTAAGATTAACCCCTTTCCAGGATTACATTAATAAAATTATTATTGCCGATCGACGTATTTTTAAAAAGTACTTAAAAAAGAAAAAATCCGACAAAAGGAAAAATAATTAAAGCTTAAACAGCAAATTCCAAAAGGATAAAACTAAGGGCAAATCCCAGAAAAAAGCAAGTATTGTTTTAAAAGAACCTAAAAAAAAATAAGTTAAATATTAAATGTTTTAATTATAACAGGAAAAGCCATTACAAAAACGAATATTGCTTCCTAGCAAAAAAGGACTTTAGGAAAGGAGGAATTCCTTAATCCCAGAAAAAGGTTAAAATGGCCAAACAAAAATTAAACAGCAAAAATAAAGAAAAAAAGAAAGTTAGTTTTATTTTTTCCCAGCAAGAATTTACCATTGCAACCATATACTACGAGCAGAATAGCGACCTCAAATACGAGCGTTATCCGACTTATTAAAATCGAACGATTAAAGCCTGCAGATATTATCCAAAACAAAAAACCTCCAAAATAGCTATAAGGCTAAGATGTACTTGTTATTTAAATAAGCAACGGTACAAAATGCATAATAAACATGGTCAGTTGTGCCTTAACATAGTAATATACGACTCGATATTACCAAAGCCTGATAAAGCTCCTAAAGATAAGAAACCAACTTACCCGGATATACCGAATTTAAAACCCGTCCATAACCACGACCTGCTTCATTTTTCTGCATGTTACGTCGACAATTATCTAACTTACTTTTATGCCAAAAAAGATAATAATTATTAACCTGGATAAGATAAAAAGATACTTACTAAACCTAACGATAAGTACAAATGTATTAAGATACCTAAATAGCCAAAATATCCTTAATTTTATTACTTTTACCCCGAATCGGCTTAAAGCTAAAAGATTATTACATAAAAATGCTTATGCTATGTACCCATATTATATGTAATGCATACCGATTTTATCTTTAAAACAAAAATTTTGAAAAAAAAAAATAATATTACGGATTAAAACCTCCCGTTATCTACGGAAAACCAAAAAAGGAAATAACCTCGGATCGGGTAAATTTCGGTACTAAGAATGGTTTTTACGGAACCCACAAAAACACCTTAAAAATACCTTAAAAATACCATAAAGATATTACAAAGATATTATAAAAAACCAAACGGAAAATATACTAAAAAAAAAAATATATAAAGCTTTTATATTTCCTTTATAAAAAATACCTACTTAATTTCGCTCCTTAATTATTAATTTAAATCTTTAATCAAAGGTAACGTTTTGCAATTTAAGGAAAAATCCGCAAATCTCTTTAACGAACAAATTACTAAATTATTCTTCGCTCTATTGTTACCTGCAAATCAAAAACCCCTTTCGGATACTAATCACGCTTCCAGGTGGTTATGTAACAGGTTCGTTACACTTTGTCGGTTGCTTTGACTTGTCGTCGAGGGGGGAGATGGCACGCAAACAATAACGTTGTAGGGATCGCATGCGGGAGACCTCGTCGAACTGTCAATCAGTTCGACGACAGATCATTCATGCGCCCGGCCACCATTAACGCTTACTACCAAGTCAACAGCCAACCGTCGACACCTTCAATGGTCAAGTCGACGACCCTCTGATCACGTTGACAATTGCCAACAGCCCACGACAGTTTTTTAGTCGACGTCTCCTAGTCGACGATTTTTTAGTCGACAACAACAACAGCTGCACCGGCAACCATGCCAACAACCTCATATTCTACGACGATGCAATTGGATGCTTTCATATGTCTGCTGTGACACGACGTCCTTCGACGGTTACGACGGCCTCGATCAAGACGGCGAAATTTGCCTTCTCCAATATGGCAAGATTAGGGTTGCGATTAGGAAGCAACAGCGGATTTGACAACTTCGACGGGGCTGACGTCGAGCTTTTGCCAACTCGACGGTTGGAGGTACCACCTTTTCTGTTTGATGATCCGACGGTTACATGGGATGTGAGGACCTCGACGATGGAGCTTGTCGTCGAGGAAGATTCTTTCTACGGTGGAGATATTATGAGGACCTCGACGATTGGGACTTGTCGTCGAGGAGGATTCTTTTTACGATGGAGACATGCACAGGAATACCACGATACAGATCTGAGCAGCGGCCGGAGCTGCACCAAGTTCCTATGGGTTCTGTATGGGACAGCGGTAAGCAGCCGGGACGGCTGCATCTGTTCGTCCAAGGGGGGCACTTGTTAAGGATTATTTGGTGCTCCAAGCGCTATTGGCTTGGCAGACCCACTTATGTAGCTAGCTATGCTTGGCGGGCCCATATATAGCTGGTTTGCTCACCTACTTCTGTATTCTTAGTTCTACATCTTGAATCTTACATTATAATCCTTAACACAAACCCTAGAAGATACCCCGGTTAGGGCAACTTTTAAGTAAAAGAGTACGTTAACCTTTCCGTTAGGAAATCTTAGGCTATCGGCTTAAGGCGTAAATTAAAACGGCCTTATAAACCTATGCGAACTTTCGAACAAGGACGACGGTATAATACGAATTTTAACTTTTTTATTTAAAGAAGTAAAAGGGTTTTGCGTTAGTTAAACCGTAACGTCCGTTACGCGTAACCAGATTTTAATTAAGGGAATTATAGAATTATACCAGCTCCGCGTAATAAATGCTGGATTGTTCTGGTTAAACGCCGAAAAAGCTAAGCATAACGGTTTAATTATTTTTTATAATTAAAAGCAGGTATACTATTGCGATATATACTTGTAGGCCAAAAAAAAAAAAAAAAAAAAAAGGGCCGATATAGATAACCGAAAATCCGCCATTTTTAGAAAAGTTTGGATATTGTTTCGTGGCGACGTACTAGCTTAATGGGAGTAATAACTTTCCGAATTTGATAAAAGCCGCCTTCGGTTAAGGCTGACGATTTTTTAGACGTTATATTAAAGCAATTCGGAATTAAGCTAAAGAAAACTTAAAAATAGTTAACTAGAAACCGGTATATTTTTAAAGATAATAAGTAAAGAAAGCCGGTTAAAGCTTACGTTATAAAATTGTTTAAGTACGCCAAATTATAGGGTGATTTAACTGATTTTTAGTTACTTATTTGCCTGTACCAAAATTTGCATCCGGGTTTTTAGGTATTATGCCTTTAATTAAAAAAGAATGGACAGTATTGCGGCGTATTTAGATAATGTCGACGATAAAGCGAAAGCTAAGAAAGCAAAATTAAACGACTTACCGAAACTAACCTTTGCTTTATAAAACGATTTATGTAATAACATAAATAATTTAAATAATACGGTTTATTAGACGAATAATAACTGTAATAACCGCCGGTTCTAACGCCAAAATCGCTATAGCGTAATCGAAGAATATCCGGATTTCGTCATTTTAATTCGAATTCCCGTAGTTATTCCGGAAACCGCTGAAGACAGGGATAACGACGCAAAAAATCGCGTTTTCGTTAACATCCCGAACGTGAGAAACGTTCGAATTATCCGGATTGCGGAGGTTATTAACGCCGTTTTAAACGATACCGAAAATTCGGTTAAAAAACCCGACGTTAAAATAGAATTTATGCATTTATTAACGAAAAAACCGTATAGAAATACGAAAAGAATGCCGAAGATTACCAATTTATTTTATAAGCTGACGGTTACCATTATTTTAGCGAAAGTAAAGCTAAATTAAAGCCTAATTATAAGGAAAGTGGGATATATATCGAAGATAACGTTGTCGATAATACGTACTTCGTATATTCCGAGAAACCCGACAAAACGCTAGCTACCAAAAATACCGATAAAGAACCGAATTATTTATGCTAACGATACGATACGTAGTATAGTACACTTAACTTTTTTGCCGGCTATGCATAAAAAAGATGCATATTTGAAGGATAAGCAGTATTAAAAACTGTACGAACGGTACATTTTTCGAAACCCGTTTTAAAAGTTACTAGTGTTAACGGAATAGTATATTTCGTTTTGGATAACGAGCAGGTGGTTAAAGTTAACCCGAATCCGGTATTAAGAAATTATATGTAGTGAAAGACGTTGTATTTAAAGGTAGGCGTTAAGGTTAATATTGATGCGCAATTTATAGACGTTTGTATAGATACGGGAAGTTCGTCGATTCTCGTCGACCGAGAATAGGTAACTTCGTAACCATAAATCCGAAGTTTTATAAATGTAATTTTATTTACGTTAAAGGTGTTAACTTACGAATCTTTATTAATATTTAAGTAAAATTCGACTTTTATATAAAAAGTTAAATTAAAGATATATAGATTAACAGTTATTTTGCAATTAGGGTAAACGTAATCGATGGCTTTAAGCCAAAAATATTACTAGGTACCGAATTCTTAGTCCAGTATAAAGTTAAAATCGATTTCGTTATAAAAACCTATATTCCGATTAATTTTTAATATAAAAGTAAAAAGAAAAGCCGTTAAAACAGTAACTTTAAAGCTAATACGGCGAAAGGTTATAATTGCTTATATAATAATTATTTTAGCAATAATTATAACGTTTATTAACGTAGATTACGTCGACTTGCCCAAGTTAACGGATAAAAAAATCGGATAATTTAGCCGGTATATATAATAGCGGATTATCCGAACGCGTTTAACTCTATTTTCAATAAACTTAATTTAAAAAAAGTTATTTTTAATAACATTAAAGCTTAATCTTTAATAATTAAAAAGAACAAAAGAATTAATATTATATATAATTATAACTACGGGTAACGTATAACACAAACGAGCTGCGCATATAAACGAGCTGCGCGGATTTTCGCATTTAGTAATAACAAATTCAAATAACTTAATAACAATACATCGCATTGATTCAAATCAATCGGATTCTTTTTCGCTAAACGTATCTACAACTTTTACATAAGTACGCGCATTATGTCCAGGCTTGCCGCAGACGTTACACTTCCGTTCCTTGGTCTTAACCCTTTTACGACGACCCCTTCCAGTTGCTGTTAGCTGCATTTTTTTACCACCCCTTTCTTTTTAGGCCAAAAAAGCTTATCCCTTTTGTATAGTAAGTGTTCCTTTTTCTTAAAGACGTTTGTTTTTAGTTCTACAACGTTTGCTTAAGATGTGGTTCGTTTCGCGTAATTGGGCAGCTTTTTCCCGGAGAATAATATTTTCGTATAAAAGTAACAAGTGACTTTTAGTTAAGAGATTAACCGATTTAGCTATTCTAGTTAACGAGTCACCCTATTAGTTTTTAATCTTTTTTTGCAAATAATGCGATTGCCGCGTTATTTCCTTAATATTCTTAGGGGTTTTTGCGGATGGGGAGCGAATGGAACTGGTAAAGGTTAGCGGGGAAACGGTCGGCGTAGGCACAACTGAAAGAACCTTTAATTCGGAAAAAACGTTATTAGGATTAAATGGAACAAGACTAGCTTTTGCAAATCCAGATTTGATGTTATCGAACGTTATAGCAGCTTGGAACGCGTCGTAAAAGCTGGCGAGGAAATCTTTTTTGGCAATATAGGTATGATAACGTCGTATTAAGTCTTCGATATAACGCGAATAAGCGCGTTTCAAAATAAAAAAACAAGATACATTAAAAGGTTAAAGCCGATGCGAAAAATGTACGGGTATATAAAGCGTGATAATATTATTGTTGGTACAGTATTTTTCGAATTTTATCGAATAATGGCTTTCGTAGCCGTCGAGGATAAAAAGACGTTTAAAACCTTTTGTACGCGTCCAAGTATGCTTGTTAAAATGCTGGATTTATTCGAAATCCAATTTATTTGTTATCCAGCTATTATTACTTAATGCGATTTTTTAATCGGCTGTTAACAGTAAGTTATCGCGGTACTAGGACCCAAAATAATCTTTCCCCGCCATAATAACAAATAGCAGTACAGCTCAACTTTAAAAATTAACAGCTTAGATAACTATAACCCATTTTTTATTACCTTATTACGTTTGTTTAAGTTTTTTACGTTTTTCGGCACTGGTAATTATTATGCCCGTTGCCATGAAAAGCCCCATTAAAAATCCAGTCTCGTCGAAGTTGTAAATATCCTTTTTTACGATGCCGTATTTTGCGATTGTAGCCCGAACAAGCTCGAACCATTTGCGAAACGTTTCTGAATTCTCGCATAGGACCCGCTAATAATCGATCTTCCGATTTAAACGCGTTTAGAATTTTTTTTACCGTTTAACAAAGTTCGACGCCCAATTGATTCCAATACGTTCTGCAACGCGCTAGGCCAGCAGTAAATTGGCCATATCTTTAACGTGCTGAAGCCGGACAGGAAACGTTCGCGTATCTAGGTCGAGAATTCGGTCGACAATAGATTTCTTTTCGGTCGGCGTCAATTTTCGCAAATTGGGTACAGTATCGGCTCGGATAGGTTTGCCATTATATCGAAATCTTAAAGTAAAAGGTGCAACCGTGTATATGAAACCAAGTTTGACATAAGAAAGTTTAGGGTTTCTTCTTTTAGCTTGAACAGCTAAGTTTATTTTAGCTTTTTTTGTAAGCCGCTTTATGAAGGTGGTGTTGAAAAATGAATGACTGAAGTTGGATGGTAAGAAAGTTGAAAAAAGCGCGCAGCTCGTTTATGCGCGCAGCTCGTTTGTGTTATACGTTAACGAAAGAAAATTAATTAATTAATTAATACGATATTAAAGAATATGAAAAAGCCGGTTTAACACGAAAAAAATAAGTTAATATAATCAAAATAATTTATACTTCCGCTATAGAAAATACAAAAGGCGCAAAAATGGACGAATGCCTAAGCGCCAACTTTTATATCCCGTTATACGGCATAACGAAACCAACGGACGTTCCGTTTATCAAATTTAAAGACGGCGTAATTATTACAAATAACGACCCGGTAATTACCGATAAGATACGCCGCTTGAACAATAGTTATAAGGTTTTTCGAGATAAGGGCCAAATATTAATACTCGAAAAATATAAAATGCGTATCGACCTTGTCGACGGATAGCACAAACAATTTAAACCGGTTAGGATATACCCGATAAACATTAAAAATCGCCAAGTTCTCGATAACGAATACGACGACCTACATAAAAAAGTGAAAATATTTTTTAAAAACGAACTTATTTCCGTAATGATTTTAGTTTTCGTCCTAGAAAGGAAATTAAACATTAAATATAAAAAAAGGCGCGTAATAACCAACCTTAAACCGTTTAATAAGATACCTATTTTTAACGTTTATTTTTTACCCGATTAAGATAATATTATAAATAATGTAGTTAGTAAAATATGGTTTAATTTATTCGATATATTTAATTTTTATTTTCAACTGTTAATACAAACGGAATACCAAAACCGTATGGTAATTATTAATCTTCGAAAATTAGAAAAGTTTAACGTAATTTTAATAAGCCTTCGTAACGTTCTTATTTTTGCTTAAAGGTTTATGGATAAGCTATTTTTTGCGCATCAACGTTTCGTACGTATATATATTAACGATATTATTATTTTTAACATTAATGCCGAAGAATACATAAAGCATTTACGTATCGTATTAGATATACTAAATAAAACGCGGGTTTATATTAACGCGGAAAAGTTCTTCGTCGGCTTTCTACCAATCCGTTTGCTAGGTTATAACGTTAATAGAAACGGAATTTTTAAAATTAATAACCGCATAAACGTGTTTAAAAAGTTCGCTTTTCCTAATACGTTTAACGTTTTAGAAACTTACTTAGGCATAGCAACCTGGTTGCGTAAAAGAATTACGTAATATAACGTTAAAGCAGCATTTTTCTAATAACGAAAAACAGAGCTGCTAACGAAACTTAAAAAGCCGAAAACCTTACTTATTAAAGTATTGAAATAAACGCAATAAGTGTATATTTCCAAAATCGAATTCGTACCGACGGACAAAAAAAAAGGTATAAAATTAGCTTTAATACTATTTATGCTTTTAATACGTTACGTATTACTACCAGAAAAATAAGTTTTTCTTTTTTAAAGTAAACGCTTATAAAAAGGCTTATAATATTATAGCTTTTTAACTAGCTAGCGAATGGGACGGTTAAGTTATTCCCGGTAAGAATATACCTAAAACCGAAATTAAGCTTATCTTTTTTATATCCAAGTTAACCTTCAACGCGGAAAAAAAAGTTCGAATTTATAAAAGAAAAAATGGCCGCCTTAATATAAAGATATAAAAAGTTCCGAAAGCTTATTTAATTTAGCTGATTTCCAGTTAACGTTTTTACCGATTATGCTTTTATAAAAAGAATCGTTACTTATACGTTTTTAGCTACCATAAACCTTAACAAAGTTAACCGTAAGTTAATTAATACAGTTAATTTTTTCTCGTGATTTAACTGAAAATATACCACATTTTAAAAAAGCTTAACGTAATACCAAACGCGTTATTATGCTTGCCGATAGTGGTTTCGGATTAAAAATCAGTTAAACGAAACGAATTTAACGAATTAAACGATATATAGAACGATATTAATATTTCGTATTTTTTAACGGAAAAAGATAAAATTTTTTAAATTATTTCCATTCTTAGTAATAGGTTTAAGGCCCGTATTATCGAAGAATATACAACAAATTACCGGTATAAGCACGTATACGTTATGTTACAGGAGATGGAAGCTAGCGAACGTAAAACATAGCAGTACTAGTTATTTAAGTTACAGGATAACTTTTTTTACCACGTCGGGCTGGACCGCTATAAGGGGTTATGCATCCTATATACCTACGTTTAAAACGTTTTAAAGCTTGTATATAACAAAAAGTATTATTTCGGCAGGAATCACATAATGAAGGATTTACGCAATATCCATTTCGTAAAGAAATTATCGAAGTATTTTAACTTTTATACGGTCTGCCGAAACAACCGAACGGATCGAAATAAGTTATTAAGGAAATTGTTATCTTTGCCAGCGGTTAAGTTGCCGTATTATACGATAACCATGGATTTTATTACGGATACGCCGGAAGTAACCTCCGTAAATACCTTTTAAACGTTAATAAAGTATAATACGTTAAATAGCTTATATATTATGTCGTGCAAAATTAGTAAAAAAACGTTATTAATACTTAGTAGTACGCGGTATATGGCTAAGAATTAAGTAATAATAACGTTGAAAATGTTATAATTTTGTAATTAAGAGTTATTTATTACGATTATCAATAATAAGGATTTAAAGTTTATATCTGCTTTATAAAACGAAATATTTAACGTTTTAAGTATTAAATTACTTTTTTTTACGGCATATTATTTGCAAATAGACGGATTATTCGAATGGAAAAATTAAACCGTTAAAATCGTTATGCGTTTCCATATAGCTAAGGATTTTAACGTTATATAAACGGATATAATACTTACCTTATAATATTATTTAAATAACTTTCTAGCGGTTACAGTAAAACGATTCTTTAACGAATTAATGCTGGGATTTTAACTTAAGTTAACTTTGGATATGTTAAATGAAAAAAATGGAACGGTAATTTCGGAAAACGCAATAAATATCGTACGAAAGAATTATGTTAAGGAAGTTGCATAGTTAGCAGATTTCGCCAATATGTTCGCGAAAATGAAATACGATAACCGGCATACCCAGACGGAATTTAAAAAAGGCGAAACCGTATACCTTAGGCTATATTAGGGATATTATTTACTTAGATAACCTAAGCGGAAATAGTTATTTATTCGGGCCGGTCCGTTTAAAATTTTTGAACGAATAAGAAATTAAATATATAAGCTGGATTTCTTTATTAATTAGAAAGTTTATTTTGTTATTTTGATAATATAGTTATATAAGCTAAAGCAAAGAAAAGATTTATTTAAGCGAGAAATTATTAAACACGGCTTAATAGCCGTAAAGGGTAACGTGCAGAAATGGAAGATCGACGGCATCGTAAACCGGCGAATTCGTTAGTACAGAAAAAACCCATCCGTTAAATATCTCGTTAAATGAATAGGATATATAACGAAAGATAACGAATAAGGTTCCAAAAAGGACTTTGTTATAACGGTTAAAAAAGCCGTTACCGAATATAAAATAAAGTACTTAATCGATTAGTTAAATAAGCATTTAAAAAAAGGACTTAATCCGCCTTAATGATATTAAGATAGCAAATAATAAATACGTAATCGAATTTATTATCGGCATAAAAGGAGAAAAAATTAATAAAGGATAATTATTAATATTCGTTGTATTTTTCTTATATATTTCATTAAAATCGTTAAATATTCCGTTTTATTTGTTATTTAATTTTACTAATAACTTTTCTTATATATTTTCCGTATTTAAGCATTTTATTTTCCCGTTAATCTTAACTAATTTTACCTTATACTTATTATATACCACAAAGTTATTCGTATGTTCTTTAAAAGATTTTACGTTATTAGGAAGTTATATATCGTCGACATCAGAAGTTTTCTAATTATAAAAAGGCAACTTTTTACCAAAATTTTTACCCTTTTTTTTCCTTTTTTTCTTACCGCCGATTCGCAACAATTTATATATAAATCGGTAATCGCCCGCAACTTTGCAAAAAATTTTAGTTACTTTTAACAAAAAATCCATTCAGCCTGTTACTTAAAAGTAATTAGGTAAATCATAATCCCGTTATAGTACATAAGAAAACCGCTTTTAATTCCGCCTTTAATTTTTTAATTTTTTAATAATAAAAAGATCGAATAGATTAATTACCTTAATTTACTTATGTTTATAAACGACAATTTTTTATAGCAGTTAGTAATAACTGGTTTAGCGATAATAATAACGATAAATAAGACGAGAACAATTTTAATGGTTAAAATAACGGCAAATCCGTCGAGCTGGCCGGTATAGTCGTTATTACCAAATTAAACTTCTTGCCGGAATCCAAAATAATACTATCGCTAGGAAGGGCGAAAATCTTTTTCGTTTTGTTAATCCGTTTAAAACAATTATAAACCAAGCATTTTTTACCGAAAAAAAGGTTATCTTTAACGAAGAAATAGTTTAAAAGAACGATATTAACTTGCTTAATAACCAAGTCGTTTTTGACGACTTATCCAAAAATTCGGATAAGGACCTTTAAGTTAGGTAAATTAATTAAACTGTTATCTTTAACGAAAATCGCGTTAAGTTTAATAAAGCTGTGGTCGATTTTGTAAAAAAATCGACCTTTACGATTATTAATCGATTTAGTCCTAATAAAACAGGTTATGATAGTAATGACGATAAGGATATTAACTTCGGTTTGGGTATCTTTACCGAAATTTAGAGAAAGAGGTACGTTTTAATAGATACCGATGCCGAGTTTTTTATTAGCAAGTTAGTGCTAGCTCGGAAAATTATCTTTGCGGGAAAAAAGTTATTTATGACTTAATAGCTGAAGCAAAACGCTAAAAAATGTACTTTATCCATTACGACGCTTTTAGCGTTTAAGAAGTTAAGACGTAAGTTAACTAAAAATACCGAATAAGAGGTTATAAATGTAAACGACGAGGAGGACGAGGAATCCGAGAGTTAAACCGGAGTGGAAGTTTACCTGATACGTGCTGGTAAGAAATGCGTTTACGATGGTCGCTTAATAGTTAAGGTTACTAAGAAAATTAATAAGTCCGTCGTTAAGAATAATATTAAGATTTATGCTGGATACTTTTACGTAAGATCGGTTAAAGAATGCGTAAAACAGGTATATAATATGTAGAAATTTAAAGAGATTTACGATAACAAGTTGCCAGCTAAAGCGGTTATTTTAACCACCAGATTTTGCGATCCAAAGAGTTACTTAAACGGTAGCATTAGCGGTTATCTTATAAAAATGGAATATTTTAACTTATATTAGGTTATCTTTGATATTAAGAAAAGCAACGTGTCTGTCAGTAACGTTTTCGTTATACATTCCGTTATTTTCTTACCTTAATAAAATATTAATACCATTAATAAGAAGTTCGAAAAAAAGGGCTCCCATAACGTTAGTAACGCCGCCCTTGTCGATGCCGATGTTTTTTATAAGGCTATCGAGGACAAAATTAATAACAAAATCGAGGAAATTGTTCAGGATGTCGAAAAAAGGCTGGATTTAGTTATTAAAGTTAACAAGAAGCTTTTATCCGGGATTATTAGCGATTTAACCGTTATCCAGCGCCGACTGGATATAATCGAAAGTATTCTTTTAGTAAAGTAAATCCGACGGTAGATATTTTACAAAAATGGTTATGGTTTTCGGATATTTCGTTGGACTTGTCGTATAAAATTTAAGTAATGTACGTTTGCAAAGATATTTAAGGGTTTCAAAATTTGCGATTGGTTTTATACTTATAAAGATCGAGATGTTAGCGTTGGTTTTTTATCTTAATGTAACTAGCCTAGCTTATCTAGCCGTATTTCTGGTTATGGCACCGCACGTTATACGGTTTTCTTTTAGTATAAAGGGGGGGACTTGTTAGGGGTTACAATGGTCCGCGCATACCTGCCAGATCGTCGTACATATATACCTACATGTCCCTACGTAATCTTCGATAGTATACGGAATCCAGACTTTTATACCTTCATACAGTTATACGTATCCTACGCAGAGCTATTCGTAACACGTAAAGAACCTTAAGTTAACAGCTGTGATATCTTACTATTATTCTGTCATTTCTATCATTATCCAAGTAATCCTTAACACATATATTTCTGTAAAACAACTCGTTTTTCATTAAATTAATACTCGTTAATTATCATTAAAAATTATCGCTATATACTGCTGATAATTCCGCCACTGCCTTAAAGCTATCCGTTACTGTATATCATAAAAAACCTTTTCGTTTAGCTTTAAAATAACGCGTTAACGCCGTTCTTCCAAAATATCTTTTCTAACTTTTGTAAATTTTCGTTTTTTATTTATATCTTTTCTGCCGTTTCTTTTAGTGGAGTTATATAAGGCATATGCAGCATATACGAATCGGACCTATAATATTAAGCTATATTCGGGCGCAGAATACTGTATAATTTGGAATTTCTTTTTAGCATACCGAATATCTGTTCTAGGATAAATTCCATCTTTGAATAACGTAAATTATATAATTTCTTTGCTATTTGCGATCCTTTTTAGCTTAACCGTTACCTCTAAAAATAATATTTAATTGCTGGAAAAGGTACAATAATTCCCGTTCGACTACCGAAACCATTATCAATTAAATAAAACTAACCTGGCAGTACTTAAAAGCTTTGCAAAATAACATCCACAAAAAGCTTAAAGGTATATATAAAACTATCAACGCCGGTTAATACGTAACTAAAGGCTTTATTACGCCTTATAACTATAAATACGTTCTACAAAATAAAGCTTTTACAACTTCGCTATTTCCGTTACTTACTTTACTTAATAAAAACGTAAAAATAAATACTATCAATTGCCCCGATATACCCGTTAAACTGTTTTAACTTAAGGTCTAGTTCGATCGAAGGTATAAAATATTTCGTATTCGTTTACTTTACGAAAGTACGGAAAAGCGTTATTATATATTTAAAAAGTTAGCAAATAATAAAATGCATAATATTTTACCTAATAAGAAACTAATTAACCGAATTACCTTACATTTCGTTAAAGGTTATAATATATAAAAATATTATAAGTTTTTAAATAGTGGAAATATAACGGGTATCGTTAAAATTAATATAATATTAAAACTATTACAACAGTAGAAAAAATTAAGATTTCGTTAACGTCTCACACAAGCGAGCTGGCCACACAAGCGAGCTGGCCAAATTTCGCAACTTTCCAACCATCTAACTTTCATCACTTATTGTTCAACGTTACAACATAAAACGTTTTACAAAAGAAGCCAGAATAAACTTAACCGTTCAGGCTAAAAAGATAAATCCAAAATTAAGTTATAACAAGCTTAGTTCTATATATAAAGTTCCTGCATTTACTTTAAAAACGCGATATTACGGCGTACCCATTCGAGGCGACATTTCTTCCAATTCGCGAAAATTGACGCCGACCGAAAAGAAATCTATTGTCGAAAGGGTTTTTAACTTAGATACGCAAGCGTTTCCTGTCCGACTTTAATACGTTAAAGATATGGCCAATATACTGCTGGCCCAGCGCGTTGCAGAACGGGTTGGAATTAATTGGGCGTCGAATTTTGTTAAACGGCAAAAAAAACTCTAAACGCGTTTAAATCGGAAAATCGATTATTAACGGGTTCTATGCGAAAATCCAGAAACGTTTCGCAAGTAGTTCGAGCTTGTTCGGGCTATAATCGCGAAATACGGTATCGCAAAAGAGGATATCTACAACTTCGACGAGACTGAATTTTTGATGGGACTTCTTATGGCAACGGGTATAGTAATTACCAGTACCGAAAAACGTAGAAAACCTAAATAAGCGCAACAAGGTAATAAAAAATGGGTTACAGTTATCCAGGCTATTAATTCCCAAGGTTAGGCTATGCCGCTATTTGTTATCATAACGGGGAAAAATCATCTTGGGTCCTGATACCGCGATAACCCATTGCCAGCAGCCGATTAGAAAATCGCATTAAGTAATAATGGCTGGATAACAAATAAATTAGGTCTCGAATAAATCCAGCATTTTGATAAGCATACTCGGACGCGTACGAAAGGTTCGAAACGTTTCTTTATCCTCGACGGCCATAAAAGCTACCATTCGATAGAATTCGAAAAATACTGCGCCAATAATAACATTATTACGCTTTATATGCCCGCGCATTTTTCGCATCGGCTTTAACCTTTTAACGTATTTTGTTTTTCTGTTTTGAAACGCGCTTATTCGCAATATATCGAAAACCTAATGCGACGCCATTATATTTATATTACCAAGGAAGATTTTCTCGCCGGCTTCTACGACGCGTTCCAAGCTACCATAACGTTTAATAACATCAAATCTGGATTCGCGAAAGCTGGTCTTGTTTTATTCGATCCCAATAACGTTCTTTCTGAATTAAAAGTTCTTCCAGTTGTACCTACGCTAACCGTTTTCCCGTTAACCTCCGCCGGTTCCATTTTACCTCCCGCGAAAACCCTTAAAAATTTTCGTAAAACAACAAAATAAGGACGATATTTATAAAGAAAAATTAGAAATTATTAGGGTAGCTCGCCAACAAGATTATTTAAATCGGTTAATTTTATGATAAAAGGGTATATGTTATTGTATAAAGCTGCTTTTTTTCGGGAAGAAAACGTCCAATTACGCGAAATAAATTATACCTTAAGTAAACGTTGCAAAATTAAAAACAAACGTTTTTAAAAAGAAGGAATATTTATTATATAAAAGGGACAAACTTTTTTAGCCCAAAAAGAAGGGGGTGGTGAAAAAATGCAGCTAACAACAGTTAGAGGGGGTCGTCGTAAGAGGGTTAAAACCAAGGAACGGAAGTGTGGCGTCTGCGGCAAGCTTGGACATAATGCGCGTACTTATGTAGAAGTTGTAAATACGTCTAGCGAAGAAGAATCCGATTGATTTTAATCAATGCGATATGTTGTTGTTAAGTTATTTGAATTTGTTGTTGCGAGGTGCCAAAATTTGGCCAGCTTGCTTGTGTGGCCAGCTCGCTTGTGTGGGACGTTATATAGAAAAAATCTTTAAATTTTCGATTTAACCTATTTAAAATCATGTTTGCGAACTTTTATAAAGTTTTACGACTTTCCGAATTATGGGTATCTTTTTCCGTTATAGGTAGGTATCGCCGATCTTCCTTTTTCTTTATTTGAACATTTTGTAATATACGCAAAGCCCGTATAATAGCGAAAATGATCGCCGTACGCCGAATACGTTCCTAAAGCGGAAGTTCCTTTATATTTTACGGCTTATAACAAAAAAGATAGCTTCGAATTAAGGAATTTGTTACCTTATAGTTTTATAACGCGAAAGTAACGCTTTTTAAGCGATTATTAGCAACAATCGCTTAGGAAACGCTATTTTCGTTAGTTTCTGCCACTGATTTAAGCTATTCTAGGGACTCCGATAACTCCGGGCGAAAAGATATATCGCTTTGAGTATGAAGGACTCGTTGACGACAACCATTACGAAAACTACACCTAAAATGGGCTAGATTCGGTATTTAGCGTCTTGGCTGAGTCTTTTCTACCAAGAGGGGGTGGTCAATAGGCTATTAGACCACTAAGAGTGTGATCGACAACGCTTTTAAGGGCACAAATTAGTGGCCTAATGGCCTATTGACCACCCCCTTTTGGCAGAAAAGACTCAGCCAAGACGCTAAATACCGAATCTAGCCCATTTTAGGTGTAGTTTTCGTAATAGCTATCGCGAAAAAGTTCTTTACATCTAAAGCAATGTATCTTTTCGCCCGGAGTTATCGGAGTCCTTAAAATAGCTTAAATCAGTAGCAGAAATCAACGAAATAAGCGCTTCCTAAGCGACTGTTGGCGATAATCGCTTAGGAAGCGCCCACCTTTGCGTTGTAAAGCTATAAAGTAATAAATCCATTAATTCGAAGCTATTTTTATTGTTATAAACCGCAGAATATAAAGGAGCTTCCGATTTAGGAACGTATTCGACGTACGGCGATCATTTTCACTGTTATACGGGCTTTACGTATATTATGAAAGGTTAGAATAAAGAAAAAGAAGGATCGGCGATACCTACCTATGGCGGAAAAAAATACCTATAATCCGAAAGGTTTTAAAGCTTTACGAAGATTCGCGGAAATAATCCTAAATAAGTTAAATTAGAAATTTAAAAATCTTTTCTGTATAACGAAGTTTTAGTTTTTATTATTATTATAATAGCTTTAAGATTATATTAACTTTAACGATATTCGTTATACTTCTGTTACTTAAAGGCTTATAATATTTTTATATATTATAGCCTTTAACGAAACGTAAAAAAACGAGGTTAATTAATTTATTAATTCGCAAAATATTATTTATTTTATCGTACGTTAGCTTTTTAAATATATAATAACGCTTTTCCGTACTTTCATAAAATAACCGAATGTAAAATATTTTACGCCTTCGATCGAACTGAGCCTTAAGTTAAAACAGTTTAACGGGTATATTGAAGTAGTTAATAATACTTACTTTTACGCCTTTTTAAGTAAAATAAATAACGCGGATAGCAAAGCCGCAAAGGTTTTATCTTATAAAACGTATTTGTAGTTATAAAACGTAATAGAACTTTTAGTTACGTATTAGCCGGCGTTTAAGATTTTATGCATAACTTTAAGCTTTTCGCGGATACTATTTCGCAAAACTTTAAGGTACTGCCGGATCGGTTTTATTTAGCTAATAATGGTTTCCGCAGTCGAACGGGAATTATCGTACCTTTTCCGGCGATTAGATATTATTTTTAAAAATAACGGTTAGGCCAAAAAAAAAACCGCAAACGGTAAAGGAATTATATAACTTACCCCATTCGAGGATTAAATTTATCGTAGAACAGATATTCGGTATGCTAAAAAAGGAAATTTAAGATTATACGGTATTCCGCGCCCGAATATAACTTGATATCATAAGTCCGATTCGTATATGTTGCGTATGCCCTACATAACTTTATTAAAAGAAACGGCAGAAAGGATATGGATAAAGAATAAAAACTTACGAAAGCTGAAAAGGATATCCTCGAAGAACGGCATTAACGCGCTGCTTTAAAGCTAAACGGAAGGCTTCCTTATGATATACGATGGCGGATAGCCCTAAGGCAGTAGCGGAGTTATCAGCAGTATATAGCGACGATTTCTAGCGATAATAAACGTATATTAATTTGATAAAAAAACGCGTTATTTTTCAAAAAAGTGTATTGCGTTGCAAAAAAGTGTATACGTTAGGAAAGGGAAGAAATTGAAAGTAGCTAAGCATTAGGTTGGAAGTAGCAATTATATGCAACAATTTTGATAAAGTTCTTTTAAATACAGAAAAACTGTTAATTTATATATGGATTTTAAACAAATTAGGCATTTCGGGAAGTTATTGCAAAATAACTTTTTATTTGCAAAATTTTTATTCGAATGCTTTTAGCTTAATAGGTCGGTATAACCCCTTAATTAAGCCTCTGAATTAGGCCCTCTAAAGCCCTTTAACTTTAACACAAAACAAAATTTAATACCACATCTTTTAAGCGATACAATTTAATAACGTAATAAAAAATATATAATGATTTTTATATTAATTAATTCGCCTTTCGAAAGCGATTATAATACATATTTTTAATCGCGATTTGTTACAAAAGGACAGGTTAATTTCGAACGCGAATATAAGTAAAGTTATTACCATAATTTCGAAACCTGTAAAACGTTAATTTCTTTAACAATCTTTTTAAATTTTTCGACTTCTGCAACTTCTTTAAAGCGATTAACCTTCGTTAATTTAACCCTTCCGTATATACAAATTTGTATGGTTATTTCGGCCATTATTATTAGATCTCGTCGATCAACGTCTTTAAGTACGTTAGCTTTTGTTTTTTCGATTTCAAACTGTTAAATATTACAGGATTTATTCCTTTCCCAAATACCGCATAAGTTAGTAGAAAACTAAAGCCTTAATATTATCCGTAAAGTTATTAACGAAATAACCTATTGCCTTTTTTACATTTTCAAAACTTTATACCCGGTTAAAACCTTAAAAACCGTAAAAGCCTATCGCAATAGCCTTATTTTCGGGTAAATTCTTTTTCAAAATCTTTTGCCGCTTAATTAAAAGCAGCATCTTTTCCGTTACTTAAAACGAAAGTACCGTAAGCTGTAAATTTATTCCTTTATTACCCGATAGTTTCGCGTTAATATCAAGGTCGAATTTGCTTACCTCCGTTTTAACTTTAAAAAACTTCGACTTATTTACGGCCTTATTATTATCTTTCCTTAAAGCTATAGTTTTATCGCTAACGTTACCTTTATCAAGTAAATCGGATTTATTACCGGCTTTTTTAATAAACTTTCCCGAAACGTCTTTCTTAACAAAAACGGTACGATATAAATCCTTATTAACGAAAAGTTTTTTGCGAAATTACGTTACGTTAAAATCCTTTTTTAAGATCGTTTTTTTATTTTTCTTCGGACAAAAAAGAAATACCTTCTTTAGTTTTTCCATTACCGATCGTTTCGAATAGGATTGCTGCTAAATACTGCATTTACCGTTTTTTTTTTCTTTTATATACTTTACCTTTATCGTATCCCCCTTTTATAGTTAATGGTTAATACGTAACTATATTTTAATAATAAGGTCTTCGTATACGGACTTTAAAACGGTAAAACGTTCGATTGCAAATTTGTTTTCTGTTATGTAAAAAAAAAGTAAATTTATAAAGATTTTAATAAATTTAACGTTTTATCGCATTCGAAGGCCCGAATCCCGTAAGCGTATTTTTTTCGGCTTTTTTAGAAAATTACTTTTTTCCGAATCCTTTTGCAAATCTTTAACCTTTTTAAAGTTTTTCGTAAAGCGTTTTTTTCGGCCTTAATTAAGTTAATTAAATACTGTATTAAGCTGTAATTCGTCTAAAAAGGACGACGGCGGTAACGTATTCTTAACGATAATTTTTCCGCCTGTATTATCGCGAACGAAACCGAAGTCCTTAGGTACGAACGTTAAATCCTCGCCATCTTTCTCCTAAACAGCGGAAGCGTTCGGTTAAAAAGAACCTATCTTTTTTTTAAGGGACCAGGGTTACGAAACTATCGCGAAAGCAGCTAAAGCGGCTGCAGAAAAGGGCTGCAACGCCGATTCGGTAAAATCACGATATTATCTCCACTTACACATATGGATAGCGTCAGCCAAGAAGGCGGTAACTGCTTAGGGTTAGGGCTCTGGGGTGGATACGAATGATACATTGTACGTCCCCAGTTTTATTATGTGTACTGATGTACACATGGTCAATAGGCCATTAGGCCATTAAGGGCCTGATCGATAACGGGGCTTCGGAGCACAAATTAATAGCTTAATGGCTTATTGGCACCGCATTCTGGGTACGAAATACATCGCCAAGACGCTAAATACAGAATCTAGCCCATTTTAGCTGTAGTTATCGTAAAGGGTATCGATTACAAGTCAAGCACACCCAACGCAATTTATCTTTTCGTCCGGAGTTATCGGAGTTCCTAGAATGGCTAAGATCAGCGGCAGAAATCAACGAAAGTGACGCCTCCTAAGCGACTGTTAGCAACAGTCGCTTAGGAGGCGGCACCCTTGATAAATCCATCAATTCGGAGCCGTCTTTATCGTTTTAAGGCATAAAATATGGAGGAACTTCCGATTTAAAAACAGATTCGGCGTACGGCAATTACTTTCGCTGTTATATGGGCTTTGCGTATATTGCGAAAGATTAGAATAAAGAAAGATTGGCGATATCTACCTGCGGTAAAAAGAGAAGTCCATAATCCAGGGTGTGACTGCTTTAAAGTTAAGGCTCTGGAGTGGATACGAATGATACATTGTAAGTCCCCAGTTTTATTATATGTACTGATGTACACGTGCCAATAGCCATTAAGCCATTAAGAAGTTTGTCGATCAGGCCCTAAGAAGTTGTCGATCACACTCTAATTTGTGCCCTTAAAAGCGTTGTCGATCACATTCTAAACTTGATAACCCTTGTTCGAATATATACTTATATTCCTGCATTATAAAAAGAGTCTACCCCTACAGATACATTGAGTCTACTCTGCGAAGTTTCCCATACCAAAACGTCCCGGCTAGCCTCATCATTATTTCTGAAAGTCTCACACCCTGATGCTCAACAATGGTCGTATGGTCGGGCAAATCCAGCCAGCTCATCGACAAGGTCCACCCCTTCTTAGCCAGCACGAATGTCTTGACAAAGCTCAAATTCACTCCCAGCATCTCCATACTGCAAAACTTCACTCTGCCTGGAGGTGGTGGCTCCACAGCCCCCCAACGAGCCTTCCTGCCCAGCCCTTTCCTTCCCCTGCCTTCTAGGGAAGGAGCTTTGCGTCGCAGTTGTTTCGTCCAGTTCGGAACGCCGGAAGCCGTACTTTACAAATCCGCCGCGCGTGATAATCCGCCTCCGATTGGAGTCCCTCACGACCATGTGTGATGGACCGTCCACATTTGGGTGCAGATAGGGTCGCAGTGATGGTAGGGTTGCTATTATCACCCCGAGGTTTGCGTCGATGGCGGCCCAAAGCACTAGAACAGACCCAGATGGTTAGCATCAATTCGTCGAGAAGTTGGCAGCCCCAACCTCCATTATTGAGGTCTTCTGGCCTTGACGTGAGCCAGATCGGGGAAGGAGGTAAACTTGCTAATGTTTGTTATCGGGGTGTGACCAGCTTGAACGCCCATTGAGAGTTTAATGGCCACGAACCGAGTGAGGCTGATGGCAAGCTCGATAATCCCCAGGCCGAAGACGCAGTACGCTGCAAGCCGGACTACTCGCCTCGTCTTCACATTGTGAAACACATAAAACGGCAGGATGAATACTGGAGAGTATGTGAGTCGACTGTGTAACATAGCCGAACGAGTATAGCAATGATAGTACTAACTGATAATGCTGGAGGAGAAATGTAAACCCCAAGCAATGTGGAAAAGCCTGCGTGTTTCCACGGCACAGCCGGGTCCATCGAGCGTCCTTCAACGTATCAGCGAAGCAGAATTTGCCAGGGCCGGCCAATGCAGTCATAGCTGGGTTCATACCAATTCCGTTCCACCGGGAGACACATAAGAGTAGTGAGAAAGTTAGACAAGACAAACCCAAGAGCTGTGTAAACAATGGTAGCCCATAAAGCGATCCTATAGGCAGTGAAGAATTCCGGGATAATCTGCAGATAGAATTCTAAAATTGCGCCTTTATATAGGTATAACGTCCCGAAGAAGGGGAATCCGCGGGCCCAAAAGTACTAGGATGAATGGTCAGTTCTAGGAAGCATGAAGTACATCTTGGGCCGGAATTAGAAGCAGACATAGAGGTAGCCACGAACTAAAAGTGCCCTCTGCAGAGTCTCTCGATCACCCTTGAAACCAATGAGGCGGGAGGTGATATCTGCATGCAGGATACCCATGCGCAGAAAGACGATGTCGAACGACGAGCATGAGACAGCTGAGCACCACGCCATACAGATGAATATGTCACTGATAAGAAGGCGCTGCCGCTTAATCCTTAGCCGTAGGTTGAGACGGGCCAGAATTAAGGCAGCTCCAACGGCGAGGAGAACCCATTCGGTAGCAATCACCGCCGCCGCGCTAGCGCCGCGCATGGTCTTGATGCTGAATACTTAAAATCGTGGGACTACAGGAGGTCGAAATAATAGGAGCCGAAACCTCTGAGGGGAAAAACTTTGTGACATACATAGTACGGATAGTGTTATAATCATCTGGGACCCGGGATAGGGGTTGTTGATATTATAATCATCTGAGATCCGGGATAGGGGGTGGTGGTTGAATGTCAACCCTCCAATGACTCGGTTATGGTTTTGTTTTGCGAGGTGGCGTCAGTGACCCCGGCAAATTGACATATTATGACAGTGCAATGACGATCAGCGCCAATAATTGCGATGGTTGGTTGCTCCTACTACTGAGTGTCCCCGTCCGAGCAACCCTCGACATTACAAGCCTGGTTAGCCCTTGGCTACATGGGCCTGACAGCTAGCAGGGGGTGCGCTAGCACCCCATATACGGAAAGGCTCCCTTTGATCGGAACATATAGGTTCCGTGACTAGATTCCATAAATCAGCCGTGCGCGATTTAGAGCACCTGCTGTCAGATATAGGGGACATCAGTTGTGTTGTATTCGATGACTAGCTGCCGACGCTCTAAAACGCGCATTCCTCTTTTTATGGAGTCTAGTTATGGAACCTATATGTTCCGATCAAAGGGAGCCTTTCCGTAAATGGGGTGCTAGCGCACCCCTTGCTAGCTGATATACCCCCTTAACGCCTTAACGCAGTTACGGCGTTAATTACTTTACTTCTTTACCTTTTAAAGCCGCAGCTTTTTATTTTACCTTTCTTCCGGCGATTATATCTTTTTAATCGGCTAATTTCTCCTTTAAAATTATTCGCAGGTTGTTTTTCCGCCGATCGAAAGCTTCCGTAATATTTATTAATCTTAATTACTTTTTAAAGTACTTAAAAAGTTTACGTATTAAGGTTTTAATTTACCTATTAATTAATATATCGTCCGTAAATATATAATTTATTTTAATTATTGTTTTTTTACGGCTTTTTATAATTAATAATTATATATATTTATATACCGTAAATTTATTTATAATAAGGCGATATCGGCGTTAATAAACCGTATAATTTGTTAATTATTATATTATATATTTAATGGTTTAATATTTAAAGTAACTTTAAGTTTTTTAATTAATCGAAAATTAAATAAGGCTATTTTTTATAACTTACGAAAAAAATAATAATTTTGCTTTTATTTATTTGCCCCTTATTTTATTACTTTTTTAAATAACTTTATAATATAAGCTTAAAAGCTTTTTTGATCGATCGTATTATTTATAAAAGAAATATCGTTCCAGGTATTTAACGAATTTTTACCCCCGAATTATAACGCTAACGTTTTAATTTTGATTAGGTATAATATAATTCGATCGGCCGTTTTGTAATATATATTACTAGGGTTTAGGTTAAATCGGGCAAATCGAAATACCGCAAAGGTTATATTAGGTTGCATGTTAACTGTTACTTATAAAATAAACCCGATTTTTTTTTAATATTTATTAACAAAACTTAAATAAATTAAATCGGGATTCGGTAATAGCTCGACATTCGTTATTAACGTATCTGGAAGGTTATTTAAACTTTTTTTTAGAACTAGGTTAACTAATTTATTTATAAAGTTTAATTAAAAAAGTTAAATTTTTTTTCAGCTTTATTTTTAATTATTTCGATGCCAAGAAATTACTACAGGTTTTTACCCCTTATAAGGGTATACCGTTTTCGTATCTATTGGATTAACTGATCGACGAGGTCTTAATTTTTCTTGCGGTATACTATAATAATATCGTTTACAAAAAAAAAGATAAGTACTTTCTGACAAATAAAATAATAAGGTTCGTAAGAAACGGGGCGAAGTTTTAATTTTATAAATATTCTAGTAAAGTTTTTTTATTATAATAACGGCGATTCCCTTAATCCATATAATGCTTTCTTAATTAGGGAAATTTTGCTACGTTACGGATAACCTAAGGACGTTTTTATATATATTCCGTAAGGTAAGTTAACGTTAACGAAAACGTTTATAGCGTTATACTGCTTAAGTTTTAGGTTAAACCTAACCGCGATAACGATTAAAGTTCGAAACGATTTTCCAGTTAATGTAAATACGTATATATTGCTATAAGCGTTCTTAAGCTGTTAATCGCCCCGTACGACGAAACGTATTTTGTATTTTTGCAATTAATTATATTTATTAAACTTATAAACGTATACTTATATATACCTTAATACTTGTTTCCCTTTAGCAGAAAACTGATTAACGGTTTCCCAAGATTACATTTCCTTATGGCTTTATAAGTAAACCTTTTCGGCTTTACGAAATATTTCTTTTAACGGGTATGTATTTAATTTTTTATAGCTTCGCGGCAGCGGCGGTAAATTACGTTTATGTACCCGGTTTAATAACTTAAATGCCTTTTTATATATTAAGGTATTGTTATTTTTCCGATTACGGTAACGTATATTTCGGGTAATAAGCTTTCTTAAATTTCCGCAACTTACCGGCCGATTATCGTACGTATTAACAGAAAAGGTTAAACGTTCTGCATTAAAAGCAGATTTTTATACCCTGTATTCGTTTCGGATAATACTTTCTTGGTACAGAATATACGGGGGGTTTACGCCTGTTACCCGTAAAATGCTTTCGCTTTTTACCGTTACTTTAGGTTAAATAAAGTAAAAGGAACTTAGGGTTACCTTTATTCCTTTCGTCGGCTTAATAATCGTAATAGTTATTAAGGTAAACGTTAACGGAAGCGATGGACTAGGGAATAGAAATAGTTCGAATATAGCGGTTATATAAAGGTAATCAATTCCTTGGAAACAAGCTTATTCGTTATTTTGTACGCATTTTACGTTAGTACATTTCTAAAGTTATTTTTTTTGCTTAGCCGGTAATTAAATGGTTCCGCTTAAGTTTTTATTTTTCTTTTGTATAAAAATTAAATAGTTATTTACTTGATTAAATATTTTTGCTTATCGGAATAACTTTTAAAGCTTTTTTTTTATAATATATAAAAGGTTATCTTTTAAGTTTTTGATATTACTTAAAAAGGTAACCTTTTCGTTAAACTATATATTTCGAATAATAATAACCTTATTAATTAATAGGTTTTAAATTTCGTAGATATTCGTAGATTGATAACCGACGAAGTAGCTAATTTATGCTTTAGGATTTAGTTTTTGGAGTTTTTACTTTTTTTTTATGGCGGCAGCTGTTATAGCATAGGCTATATAGTTATATACTTGCAGGTAGGCTTGCTAAAGCTTCCGATTAAGCACTGTAACGCCGTTTCTGTACGCCAGGTAAATGTAATAAATCTTGTATGGATTTTGCCAAAAAAGTGCGTATTTAGGGGTACGGTTATATAGATATACTGTAGCTTTAAAGATGTACGCGATTAAAAACGAAGATAATTTAGTATTATTTCGTATCGTAGTCGTTTTTTCCTTAATTATACCCCTTAAACGTTTTGTACTTCCGTTCTGGGCCTAGGTATGCGGTATTAAGGGCTTAAGTTTGATATTGAAAGGAAGCGACTGAAGCATATTTCGAAGTTAAAGATTTTTCAAGATTTCGTTATTATATTCGAACATTTATGGAAAAACCTTATCCTAGTTTTTAAGGATTCTTAAAAGGTGCCGAAACGTTACGATTAATATATTTTGCTTTCGATTTTTAAGATAAATGCCCCAAATAAAACCTAAGTATCTGTCGGTAGCAAATATAACGTATTTATATTCTTTAGGGTTTTTTTCGAAATTTGTAAAGTCGATAGCGATTTTTTGTCCTGATCGGGAAGTTTCTTCTTTCGGTTTGGGGCGTATTAACTTTTTAGCTTTCGCCTTGTTACATACTTGGCATTCGATTGTTATAAAACCTTTTAGGCGGACTTCTTTTGTATAAGATTGCAACTACGTAATTATTTCGGGTTCTGGATGTTTTAATTTTAAATGCTAAATTGTACCGTTACCGATTTATGGTAATTTTGCTGTATAGGAATTAACGTTTCGTTTATAAGCCGCTAAGGCTGCATAAATAAGTATTACGTTAATATTTTTAATAACGAATTGATTAAATTTGTTTATTAACGTAATAAATACTTAATCGTATTTATTTCGAATAAAGTTGTTAGTTTTTTTTATTATTTTACCAATATCTTTTTTTTCGGAGTTGCCGGAAAGATATTAGGTTGTATGCGAAGCTTTTGTAATAGGTTACGTCGTATAAACGTAACGTTTTTGTATTATTAAGGATTCGAAGTATTATATTAACCTTTTCGTATCCCTTGATTGGTACGAAATTGTTACTTACGTATATCCCGTCGCTTTATACGGTTGGTTTAAAAATTAAAAACCTATTAATAAAGTTAAAGATATAAATTGTAAACCTTGAATTTAAAATTGATGAATTTTTTAAAGGGTAAAACGTAACGTTTATCGTATTGCATTAATTAAACATTAAAAAGTATGCTAGGATTCGCCTTATTTTTTATAGGAATTAATCGGTTTTTTAGGTAATTAACTTATTTATAAATTTTAATAAGCGTTTAATTTCCTTTTTTAAAAATTAATCGGAAGCAATCCGATATTGGACGTATGTAAGTATTTTATCGTTAAATCGGAATCTTTTTGGGGTTTTATTAGGAAATGTATAAAAGTATTAAGATAAGGTATGGTAAGTACTTAAGTAAGCCTTATAACGAATACCCTGCGCGTCGGATTCCTGTTATTTCCTTTTATTTTTGCTTCGGTTTATTTAAGAACTTTTACGATTGTTACGTTTCGACTTGCGTTTTTAGGCCTTTTTTTGTAATAAAAGATTTATATCTTTAATTTTTTCCTAATTAAGATCGCCTTAATTAAAAAATCCTGCGGAAATCCTTTAAAAAGTTAAAAACGTTATTTTGATATTTCGTAATATAAATAGGGAATAGGTTAACGTTTAATAATTTAAAAGGTTGGTAATTACTTTTTGGTAATTAATTATGTTATTATCGATTTCGGCTTTTTTTCTTATTTAGAAAGTAATCGTTTAGTTTTTCATAATTAAAGTTAAAGCTATATATAAATCGTTAATTTATGTGGTCGCTGTTTTCGTTTCTGGAACGCTATAGCGTTGTTTTTGGGTTATTATTTTTTGTTATTTTACGATTTACTTGTTTATTTTTTTTGCTAACTTCGAAGCTTGCTTTAACCTTTTGCGGTATTTTCGTTAGGTATTATTTATAAGTTTGCTGTCGTATACCTTGCCGGATTTAGCCAAATTGGCATGTTATTTTTTTAGGCTTTTTCTTAAAAGGAAATTGGTTTTTTTAATCGCTAGAAATACCGATTTTAGGATTTATTTCGTAAGGTCGTTGATCTTTTTGTCAAAGTTTTCGTATTTCCGATTTTCGTAAATATATGCCGCAAAATCTTGGATATAAGCTTGTTTGTCTTTTATCGTTATTTTAAGCAAACTTATTGGATAATCCGTATAATCGACTTTTTCGGCTTGTATGGTTTTTTCGGAAAAGAAATTAGCTGTTTGCGTCGTTATTTAACGAAATCGTTTTTTCGGATAGAAGGTTATATCGGGTTTCGTAGGTTCGATAGGCTATGTATTGTCCTGATTAGGGTCGATATAACGTTAAATATTAAGCGCGTACGTTCTGGATTAGAATTCGCCTTTAAAACGATTCCAGTTTTTGGGTCCCTTGTAGATAATAGAGGACGTCGACGGTACGGTTGTTATTGTGGAAAATGGGGTATATAGGTAATCGCTATTGATGTTCGGCCTATATCCTTTTAGCAGCAGCTGATTAATTGATAATAACGTGATTTAAGCGAATGAAACTCTTAATTGTCAGATATAGGGGACATTAATTGTGTTGTATTCGATGATTAGCTGTCGACGCTTTAAAACGCGCACTTCTCTTTTTATGGAGCCTAGTTACGGAACCTATATGTTTCGATTAAAGGGAGCCTTTCCGTAAATGGGGTGCTAGCGCACCCCCTGCTAGCTGACACCTGCAGCTAGTCATCTAATACAACTGATGTCCCCTATATCTGACAATTAAGAGTCTTATTCGCTTAAAATCGCGTTATTATCAATTGATCAGCTGCTGCTGAAACGATATAGGCCGTACATTAATAGCAATTACCTATGAACCCCATTCTCCATAATGGCGACCGTACCGTCGACGTCCTCCGTCATTTACCAAGGACCTAAGGATTAGGATCGCTTTAAAGGCAAATTCCAATTAAAAACGTACGCGCTTGATATTTGGCGTTATATCAACCCTGATTACCCTGATTAAGATAATGCATAACCTGTCGAACTTACAAAACCTAACATAACCTTTTATCTGAAAAGATTCGTTCGTTAAATAACGATACGAGTAATTAATTTCTTTTCCGAAAAAATTATATAAACCGAAAGAAAAGTCGATTATACGGGTTATTTAACATATGTTTAAAATAACGATAGAAAGTAAATAAACTTATATCCAGGATTTCGCGATATATATTTATAAAAATCGAAAGTACGAAAATTTCTGCAAAGAGATTAACGACCTTACGGAATAAATCCTAAAATCGGCATTTCTAGCAATTAAAAAGACAAATCTTTTTTAGGAAAACGATTAAGGAAATAATACGTTATTTTAGCCGAATCCGGCAAGGTGTAGAATAGCAGGCTTATAAATAATACTTAACGAAAATACCGCAAAAATTAAAACAAATTTCGAAATTAACAAGAGATTTAAATAAGTAAATCGTAAAATAATAAGAAATAATGGCTTAGGATAGCGTTATAGTATTCTAAAAACAAAGATAGCGATTATATAAGTTAATGACTTAGATATAACTTTGGTTTTAATTATAAAGAATTCAACGATTACCTTTTAAATAATTAAAAAGCCGAAATCGATAATAGTACGATCAATTATTAAACGGTAATTATTAACCTTTTAAATTATTAAACATTAACTTATCCCTTAAGATACCACACAAGCGAGCTGTATACTTTTTGGCACCTTGCAACAACAAATTCAAATAACTTAACAACGATATATCGCATTGTTTAAAATTAATCAGATTCTTTTTCGTTAAACGTATCTACAACTTCGTTACAAGTACGCGCATTATGCCCGGGCTTGCCGCAGACGCCATACTTCCGTTCCTTGGTTTCAACCCTTTTGCGACGACCTCCTCCAGCTGCTATTAGTTGCAATTTTTTTACCACCCTTTTTTTTAGGGCTAAAAAAGTTTGTCTCTTTTGTATAATAAGTATTTTTCCTTCGTAAAAACGTTTGTTTTTGGTTCTGCGACGTTTACTTAAGATATAGTTCGTTTCGCGCAATTAGACAACATTTTCTCGAAAAAGAACATTTTCGTATTAAAGTAATAAGTTACTTTTGGTTAAAAAATTACCCGATTTAACCATTTTTTGTTTTGACGAGCTACCTTGTTAATTTTCAATCTTTTTTTACAAATAACGTCCTTACATCGTTACCTTCTTAATATTTCTAAGAGTTTTCGCAGGCGGGAAACGAATAAAACCGGCAGAGGTTAACGGAGAGACGGTCGGCGTAGGCATAATGGAAGGAACCTCCAATTCGGAAAAAAACGTTATTAGGATCTAATAAAATAAGCCCAGCTTTTGCGAATCCAAATTTGATATTGTCAGACGTTATGGCAGCTTGGAACGTATTGTAAAAGCCGGCGAAAAAAATCTTCTTTGGCAATGTAGGTATAATGGCGTCGCATTAAGTCTTCGATGTAACGTGAGTAAACGCGTTTTAAAACAGAAAAATAAAATACATTAAAAGGTTGAAGCCGATGCGAAAAATACGCGGGCATACAAAGCGTAATAATATTATTGTTAGCATAGTATTTTTCGAATTTTATCGAATGATAACTTTCGTAGCCGTCGAGGATAAGGAAGCGTTTCGAACTTTTCGTACGCTTCCGAATATACTTATCAAAATACTGGATCTATTCGAAACCTAGTTTATTTGTTATCTAGCCATTATTACTTAATGCGATTTTCCAATCGGCTGCTGGTAATAATTTATTACGGTACCAGGATCTAAAATAATTTTTCCCCGCCATAATAACAAATAACGGCATAGCCTAACATTGGAAATTAATAACCTGGATAACTATAACCCATTTTTTATTCCCTTATTACGCTTATTTAAATTTTCCACGTCTTTCGGTACTAGTAATTACCATGCCCGTTATTATAAAAAGCTATAACGTCCCACACAAGCTCACGACTAACATAAGCTCGCGACTCGTTTTTGGGAACCTCGCAATAACCAATCCAAACAACTTAACCATAACACATCGGATTGATTCCAATCAATTGAATACTGCTTTGCTAACTTTATCTCCAGCTTCTTAATAAGTGCAGGCATTATATCAAGCCCTATTGCGGACGCCATATTACCATTTCTTTCTTCTAGCCTATATGCGACCGTCCACCTTCAGCAGCTGCTAGCAGCATTCTGTTACTACCACCTTTTTACAGGCCAAAAGAACTTGTTTATCCTATATAGCAACTATTCTTCTTTCTAACAAATGTTTTTTTTAATTATCCAATTACGTAGATATCGAGCTGTTGCCAAATCAAGCTCGATACGCCCTGCTATACGCCCCGCCATACGCTCTGCCACACGCCCCGCCACATACCGACGCGCCCTACGAGACGCCCTGCAACGCGAATTCCAACACGCTTTCCAATACGTTTCCCGACGTATTTCTTCACCGTATGAAAGCCGGACAAGAAATGCTCGCGTATTTAGGTTAAGGATTCGGTGAATAATAGTTTTCCAGTCGCTCGGCTTTAATTGATACGAAATGGGGGTAATACTGGCTTGGACGCGTTAGGGACGGTCGGTCGCAGGCGGGTTTGGGAGGAAGAAATGGCAACATGGCGTCCGCAACAGGGTTTGATATAATGCGTGCACTTATTAAGAAGCTGGAGATAGAGTTAGCAAAGCAGTATTCAATTGATTGGAATCAATCCGATGTGTTGTGGTTGAGTTGTTTGGATTGGTTGTTGCGAGGTCTCCAAAAACGAGTCGCGAGCTTGTATCAGTCGTGAGATTGTGTAGCACGTTATTAAAAATCTAATTTCGTTAAAGTTGTAAATATCCTTTTTTAGGATGCCGCATTTTACTATAATAGCCCGAATAAGCTTAAACCACTTGCGAAATATCTTTAAACTTTTGTATAAGACTAGTTAATAATCGATCTTCCGATTTAAACGCGCTTCGAATTTTTTTTGCCGTTTAACAAAGTTCGACGCCCAGTTAATTCCAACGCGTCCTATAACGCGCTAGGCGAGCAATATATTGGCTATATTTTTAACGTATTAAAGTCGGACAGGAAACGCTTTCGTATTTAGATTAAGGATTTTTTCGACAATAGATTTCTTTTCGGTCGGCGTTAGTTTGCGCAAATTGGGGACTGTATCAGATCGGGCGCGTTTACCCTTGATTCGCGTTCCTAAGGTAATAAATAGGACTTTATAAATAAAACTAAGCTTTCTATAACTAAGTTTCAGGTCTCGTTTTTTAGTCTAAACGGCTAGGTTCATTTTCGCGTTTTTTGTAAGCCGCTTTATATTGTAGTTGTTAAGAAATAAGTGATTGAAGTTGAGTAGTTAGAATGATGAAAAATGTGTGTACAGCTCGCTTGTGTGGCACGTTACTTATATTACGAAATATTAAACCAACGTTTTCGATTTTCTAAAAAACTTTAATAGACTTTTTTAATTAAAGTAACGTAGGATACAAACGAGCTGTGCGCACAAACGAGCTGCGCGGCTAGCACGTGACCTTTCTCCACTTTAATACTAATAATCATAAAACAACTATTTCTTAACCGATTTAAATTCGGATCTCAAAATAAAAATATTTTTTATAATCAGTTTTGGCGGCAAAGTGTTGCAATTCTCCAGGCTGGGGTGGGGGAACTCTTGGTTGCTCTCTGATCTGTTCTACAACTAGAGATAGAAGCAGCTAGATATAGCTTCAGTTCCTTTGTCCTTGCAATCCTAGGGCCACAAACAGAACCCGTTTGTCCCTTTCAACGCCCTAACAAAAAGTCTATCACAACTGCCGACAGGTTTCATATATATCCCGAAAACCCGATTTAAAAACGCTAACATTTCGTAATAATATATTGAATTGAAGCTTTAAAATATTTTAAATTATAAATAAAACAGTCTATAGCTACTTCACTCCTTTATAAAACTTAGTAGAACTTTATATACAAGTTTCTTATAGCATAGTGAACTTGTAAATAAATCAGCAAAATTCAGAGAGTAATATATTTTAAGATATAAGGAGATATAAGTTTTAACCCTCCTACCGTATCCACTTTTCCTATTTTACTATAAATAAAATTCTTCAAAAATTATAAAAATCGTAAAAGCTTATATCTTATTTTTAAAAGATTAACTGCAAAGTTTGAACAATATTTACAAAGTATTCGTAGTTATATTTAAAAGTATAAAAATATAAATAAATATAAAAAAGAAATATTCTCCCTAGAGGAAACGTAACCGTGTAGATAAAATTGGATAAAATGATAGATTGCTACCTCAATTCCTAAGCTTCACTGAACCCATCCCTCTCGCAGACTGCCTTGTCCCGTTCCTATCTACGTCGATTCTTGTCGAAATTCTGGACGGTCTTCGCAATCCGGAGCAGCCGGGCAAACCATCGCTCGTAGTTCTCCAGCGTATACCGTTCCAAAATCTGAACGTCGAAGTTATTAAGCGGGTTACTGTCTTCCCCTTCCAGTTTCGCCAATAATTCCGTTATAATCGTCATATTCTTCAGCATATAATCTTACAAAAATCGATTGCCGTCACTTTCTCGAATCAAATCGTATCCGAAAATCAAAAACTGGAATCGATCTTTTTGGGAAAGGTTTTTTAGGTCGACAGTAGTGTCGACAGTTTTAGCTCGTCCGAAAATTTGGTAAAAATTATGTACCGTTAATAAAATAATTTCTGTAGAAATTCTGCGGTTCCGGATTACCGGTATCGCATATTCGGACTTGCGCGGCATGCTATCTTGGGTAACTCGAAAAGGCGTAAGAACGATCGAAACTGGCGAGGGCTCGGAAAGATGCTAGCCTTTTATACGTAACACGGCGCAGTTAAGGTTTACTATTAAAGTTTACTTTTAAGGTTTATCCTTAAGGTTTACCGTTAAGGTTTATTTTTAAGATTTATCCTTAAGGTTTACCGTTAAGGTTTATCTTTAAGGTTTACCTTTAAAGTTTATTTTTAAGGTTTACCGTTAAGGTTTATCCTTAAGGTTTACCGCGTAAAGCTTAACATCTCCTAAGTTATATTGTTTTTCGGACCTTTAAGGACCTTGCCGAACCGTGGAGCCAGCGGGCATAAGGTTCATCAGGGTCGAAGCTTATCGGCAACTACGCATTCGGCTTCAAAGTAAGGCTCTATGGGAATGAGGTATCAATTTATCCTAACCGTAAAAACCATTAATCAGTTATCGTGTTCGAAGGTACTGGATATAGTCTTTATCGTGCAAATTACATCGTGTAATAATTTTCTGTATATTTGGCTCAGCCTGGAAAATAAGGCTTGAACCCATTCGACTTTGCATAAAAAAGAAATATATATCTTTACCGAATTAGGCTAGATCAGAATGCAAAATTTGGCTACCGTTAGGAATATACATGGAAAACGTAGGTCTAAATTTGTATTAATGTCTTTGTATGTTTCGGAAAGTTATAAGAATATATAGTAAATGTGGGTCCGACCGCGCAGCTCGCTTGTACGCGCAGCTCGTTTGTGTCTTACGTTAATCTTAACTACGAAAATACTAAACATATTAATCGCTTACCGTAAAGAAAAATCTTAAAACGTAAGTTAAAACATCACGGTCGTAAAAGTTTATAAATGGGCCGAAGCGGAAATAAACGGAAACGATGAAAATTGAATACGTAAAGTAGTCGTTATAAAGCCTGCTTAATCGCTTATTATACCTTATCTTAATATTTTTATGCACTGCTTAACGAAGCCTTAAAAAGATTTTGCTTTAACGACAAAATACTACATATATCTAATATCGGGTTATTTCCGATTAATTTTTAAAGGAAAATTTTAAACGTTTATTAAAATCTATAAAAAGGTTAATTATTTAAAAACCCCGATTAATTCTATAAAAAGTGAAAGAACGTTTAAAGTATTTTTTGTTCTTTAATTAACGCAGTACGATAAATGTTGCGTTTTACCCCTTAAAGAATTCATTAATTTTAGATTTAGGGTTTACAATTTATATTTTTAACCTTATTAATAGGTTTTTAAATTCCAAGCTAACTGTATAAGGCGCCAGAGTGTACGTAGATAATAGCTTCGTACCGATTAAGAGGTACGGAAATGTTAATATAGTATTTCGAAGCCTTAGAAGTATGAAAGCGTTATGTTTATACGACGTGGCCTATTATAAAAGCTTCGTATGTGACTTGGTATTTTTCCGGCAACTTCGAAAAAAGGGGTATTGGTAAAATAATAAGACAACCAACAATTTTATACAAGATAAGTACGATTAAATAGTTATTACATTAATAAATAAGTTTAATCAATTCGTTATTAAGAATATTAATATAATAGTTACTTATATAATCTTAGCAGCTTATAAACGAAACGTTATCTTATATATAGCGAAACTATTACGAATCGGTCACGGTACGATCTGGCACTTAAACTTAAGATATCTAAGACCCGAAGTAATCGTTTAACTACAGTCTTATATAAAAGGAGTTCGCTTAAAGAGTTTTATAATAACCGAATGCCAAGCATATAGCAAGGCGAAAGCTAAAAGGTTAATACGCCGCAAGCTCAAAGAAAATGTTTCCCGATTAAAATAAAGAATCGCCATCGATTTTATAGATTTCGGAGAAAACTCTAAAGAATATAAATACGTTATATTTGCTACCGATAGGTATTTAGGCTTTATCTGGAACATTTACCTTAAAAATCGAAAGCAAAATATATTAATTACAGCGTTTCGGTATTTTCTAAAAACTTGTTAAAAACTAAAATAAGGTTTTTCTATAAATGTTCGAATGCGATAACGAGATTTTGAAAAGTTATTAACTTTAAAATACGTTCTAATCGATTTCTTTTAATATCAGACTTAAATCTTTAATACCGTATACCGAGGCCTAGAACGGGGGTATAAAATGCTTAAGGCGTATAATTAAGAAAAAAGCAATTGCGATATAAAATAACGTTAAATTATCTTCGTTTTTAATCGTATATATTTTTAAAGCTGCAATATATTTGTATAACCGTATCTTTAAATACGCACTTTTTTGGCAAAGCCTATATAAGGTTTATTATATTTACCTAGCGTATAAAAATGGCGTTATAATATTTAATCGGAAGCCTTAATAAGCCTACCTGCGACTATACAGCTATATAGCTTACGTTATAACAGCTGCCGCTTTAAGAAAAAAGCAAAGATTTTAAAAGTTAAATCTCAAAGCATAAATTTGCTTTTTTCGTCGGCGACCAATTTACGAATATATACGAAATCTGGAACTTATTAATTAAGATAGTTATTATTATTCGAAACCTATCATTTAACGAAAAAGTTATCTTTCTAAATAATATTAAGGATTTAAAAAATAGTTTTTTGCACGTTATAAAAAAAAATCTCTCCTTAAAGGAGACGTAACCGTGTAGACAAAATTAGATAAAATGATAGATTGCTATCTCAATTCCTAGGTTACACTAAACCCATCCCTCTCGTAGACTGCCTTGTCCCGCTTTCATCTACGTCGATTCTTGTCGAAATTCTGGACGGTCTTCGCAATCCGGAGCAGCCGGGCAAACTATCGCTCGTAGTTCTCCAGCATATATCGTTCCAAACTCTGAACGTGGAAATTATCAAGCCGGTTATTGTTTTCCCCTTCCAGTTTCGCTAATAGTTCCGTTATAATCGTTATATTCTTCGGCATATAATCTTGTAAAAATCGATTACCGTTATTTTCTCGAATCAAATCGTATCCGAAAATTAAAAGCCGAAGTCGATCTTTTTAAGAAAGACTTTTTAGGTTAACAGTAATATCGATAGTTTTAGTTCGTCCGGTAATTTAGTGAGAATTATGTACCGTTAATGTGACGATTTCTGTAAAAATCCTGCGGTTTCGGATTACAGATATCGCATATTCGGATTTGCGCAGCATGTTGTCTTGGATAATTCGAGAAGCTATAAGAACGATCGCATAAAACTGGCGAGGGCTTGGAAAGATGCCAGCCTTTTATACGCAGTCAAGGTTTACTATTAAGGTCTGTCTTTAAGGTTTATTCTTAAGGTTTACCGTTAAGGTTTATCTTTAAAGTTTATTTTTAAGGTTTACTGTTAAAGGTTGCTTTTAAGGTTTATACTTAATGTTTACCGCGTAAAACTTAATATTTCTTAAATCATAGTGTCTAACCCTACCGAACTAGCTAACAACTATAAGGTTTATCAAGGTCGAGCTTATCGGCAACCACGCATCAGTCGGCTTCAAAGTAAGGCTTTATGGGACTAAAATATCAATCTATCCTAACCGTAAAAACTATTAATCAGTCATCGTGTTCGAAGATACTGGGTATAATATCTATCGTACAAATTACGTCGTGTAATAACTTTCTATATATTTGGCTCAGCCTGAAAAATAAGGCTTGAACCCATTCGACCTTCCATAAAAAAAAATTCTAGAAGCTATTTCGATAAATAAAAATTTGAGTAAGTTAATACTTATCTAATATATATATAAAAAGAAGATAAAAAGTTAAGCGAAAGAATTTAGTTACCGGCTAAGCAGGAAAAATAACTTTAAAAACGTACTAGAGTAAAAGGCGTACAGATTAGAGAAAAATAAACTTGCTCGTAAAAGATTAATATTTTTATAACACCGTTATATTCGAACTATTTTTATCTTTTAGTTTATTACTTCCATTTTTATCCTTTAGTTTATTACTTCCGTTATCATTTGCTTTAATACCTGTTAAGATTATTGCGCCGACGGAAAGAATAAAAATAACTCTAAATTCTCTTTATATTATTTAACTTAAAATAACGGTAAAAAACGAAAGTACTTTACGGTAATAGGCGTGAGCCCCTTATATATTTCGTACTAAAAAGGTATTATCCGAAACGAATACAGGATATGGAAAGCCGTATTTAATGCAAGACGTTTAGCTCCTTTTATAAGTACGTACGATAACCGGCGGGTAAGTTACAGAAATTTAAAGAAATTAATTACCCGAAGTACGCGTTACTTTAATCGGAAAAACTATAATATCTTGGTATATAAAATGGCAGTTAAAAGGCTAAATCGGATATATAAGCGCGATTTATCGTTACCGCCGTAAAGTTATAAAAAGTTAAATATATACTCGTTAAGGACAATGTTTCGTAAAGCCGAAAAGGTTTACTTGCAAAGCTATAAAGAAATTTAATCCTGGAAAGCCGTTAATAAGTTTTTGCTAAAAGGAAATAGGTATTAAAGTTTATATAAATATACGTTTATAAGTTTAATAAATATAATTAGTTGCAAATATGTAAGACACGTTCGGTCGTACATAGCAATTAATAACATAAAAACGTTTATAATAATATATACGTATTTATATTAACTAGAAAGTCGTTTCGAACCTTAATCGTTATCGCGGCTATATTGAACCTAAAGCTTAAATAATATAACGTTATAAACCTTTTCGTTAACGCCAACTTACTTTACGAAATATATATAAAAGTACTCGTAATGTAGCAAAATCTTTTTAATTAGGAAAATACTATAACGTCCCACACGAGCTCACTGGACACACAAGCTCGTCGGACACTTTTTGGCACCTTGCAACAACAAATTCAAATAACTTAACAATAACACATCGTATTAATTCAAATCAATCGGATTCTTTTTTGTTGGACGTATTTACAACGTTTACACAAATACGCGCATTATGTTTAGGCTTGCCGCAAACGCTACATTTTCGTTCTTTGGTTTCAACCCTCTTACGATGATCCCCTCCAGCTATTATTAGCTGCATTTTTTCACTACTCCCTTCTTTTGAGGCCAGAAAAGCTTTTTTCTTTTATATAATAAGTATTCCTTTTTCTTAAAAACGTTTATTTTTGGTCCTGCGGCGTTTGTTTAAGATGTAGTTTATTTCGCGTAATTGGGCAGCTTTTTTCCGAAAAAGAACATTTTCGTACAGAAGTAATAAGTAACTTTTGGTTAAGAAATTCACCGATTTAGCCATTTTAGTTGACGAACTATTTTGTTGGTTTCTATTTTTTTTTCTTGCAAATAACGTAATTACCGCGTTACTTCCTTAATATTTTTAGGGGTTTTCGCGGGCGGGGAACGAATGGAACCGGCGGAGGTTAACGGGAAGACGGTCGGCGTAGGCACAACTAGAGGAACTCCCAATTCGAAAAGAACGTTATTGGGATTAAATGGAACAAAACCAGCTTTCGCGAATCCAGCTTTGATGTTATCGGACGTTATGGCAGCTTGGAACGCATCGTAGAAGCCGGCGAGAAAATCTTCTTTGGCAATATAAGTATAATGGCGTCGTATTAGGTTTTCGATATAGCGCAAATACGCGCGTTTCAAAACAGAAAAATAAGATACGTTAAAAGGTTGGAACCGATACGAAAAAAGCGCGGGCATATAAAGCGTAATAATGTTATTATTGGCGCAGTATTCTTCGAATTCCATCGAATGATAACTTTCGTAGCCGTCGAAATAAGGAAACGTTTCGAACCTTTCGTACGCGTTCGAATATGCTTATCAAAATGCTGGATCTATTCGAAACCCAATTTATTTATTGTCCAATTATTATTACTTAATGCAATCTTCTAATCGGCTGCTGGCAATCGGTTATCGCAGTACCAAAACCCAAGATAATTTTTCCCCGCCATAATAATAAATGGCGGTATAGCTTAACCTTGGAAATTAACAGCTTGGATAACTGTAACCCATTTTTTATTACTTTATTGCGTTTATTTAGGTTTTCCACGTTTTTCGGCGCTGGTAATTACCATACCCATTGCTACAAGAAACCTTATTAAAAATCCAGTTTCGTCGAAATTGTAGATATTTTCTTTTGCGATGCCGTATTTTACGATTGTAACCCGAATAAGCTCGAACTATTTGCGAAACGTCTCTGGATTTTCGCATAGGATTCGTTGATAATCGATCTTTCGATTTAAACGCGTCTGGAGTTTTTTCTACCGTCTAACAAAGTTCGACGCCCAGTTAACTCCAACGCGCCCTGCAACGCGTTAGGCAAGTAACAGATTCGTTATATTTTCAACGTACTAAAGCCGGACAGGAAACGTTCGCGTATCGAGATTAAGGATACGGTCGACAATAAATTACTCTTTTGTTAGCTTTAATTTTCGCGAATTAAGGATAGTGTCGGCTTGGAAAGGTTTGCCGTAAATTCGATCCTTTAAAGTAAATAAAGAGATTTCATATATAAAACTTAGCCGTCTGAAACTAAGTTTCGGGTCTCGTTTTTTAGCCTGAATAGCTAGGTTCATTCTGGCTTCTTTTGTAAGGCGTTCCATATTGTTGGTGTTGAGATATGGGCAATTAAAGATAGGTGGTGAAAATAGCTAAAAAAGGTGTTCGGTGAGCTTGTGTGTCCGGTGAGCTTGTGTGGAACGCTATGAATTAAGGGAATTACTTTTATTATAGCAGAAAAACTTTACTGCGACATTTACAAAACTGGAACTGCGCCCCGTTCCTTACGAACTTTGTTACTTTACTCGTTAAGGAGTACTTAATTTTTTTTATGCAAGGTCGAATGGGTTCAAGCCTTATTTTTCAGGCTGAGCCAAATACACAGAAAATCATTACACGATGTATTTGCACGATAGATACTATACCCAGTACCTTCGAACACGATGACTGATTAATGGTTTTCACGGTTAGAATAGATTAATACCTCAGTCCCATAGAGCCTCACTTTGAAGCCGACTGCTGGGCCTCCGTAAGCACGCAATTTCTCGACTGATATCGGCTTGGGAGGCTTATATGCGTAATTGCCGATAAGCTTCGACCCTGATAAACCTTATGCCCGCTGGCTGGTTCGGCAGGGTCCTTACAGATAATGTAACTTAGGAAATGTTAAGCTTTGCGCGGTAAACCTTAAGGATAAACCTTAATAGTAAACCTTAAAAATAAACCTTAAAGGCAAACCTTAAAGGCAAACCTTAACGATAAACCTTAAGGATAAACCTTAAAAGCAAACCTTAATAATAAACCTTAACTACGCCGTGCTACGTATAAAAGGCTAGCATCTTTCCGAACCTTCGCCAGTTTTACGGTTCGATCATTCCTACGCCTTTTCGAATTACCCAAAACAGCATGCCGCGTAAGTCCGAATATACGATACCGGTAATCGGTAACCGCAGGATTTCCACAGAAACTATCGTATTAACGGTACATAATTTGCATAAAATTACCGGACGGGTTAAAACCATCGATACAATTATCGATCCCAAAAATCTTTCCCAAAGTGATCGATTTCGGTTGTTAATATTCGGATACGATTTAATTCGCGAAAATGACGGAAATCGATCTTTGCAAAAATATATGGCGGAAAGTATAACGATCATAAGCGGAATATTGGCGAAACTGGAAGGGGAACTGGAAGGGGAAAGCGGTAACCGGCTTGATAATTTCGAAATTCAGATTTTGGAACGATGTATGGAGGATTACGAACGATACTTTACCCGGCTGCTCCGGATTGCGAAGACCGTCCAGAATTTCGATAAGAATCGACGCGGATAAGAGCGGAATAAGGCAGTCTGCGAAAGGGATGGGTTTAGTGAAGCCTAGGAATTAAGGTAGTAATCTATCATGTTATCCAATTTTGTCTACACGGTTACGTCTTCTCTAGGGAGATTAATTTTTTTTTATAAACGATATTATTACAGTATGTCGCAAAAAACATGAAAACTTCGTCGATTAGTTAATTTAATAGTTACAAAAACGGTATACCCTGATAAAAAGTAAGGACCTATAATAGTTTTCCATATCGAAATAATTAAAGATAAAGCTACAAGAAAATTTAATTATTTTAATCCAACTTTATAGATAAGTTAATTAACTTAATCCTAAAAAAAATTTAAATAACCTTCTAGATATATTAATAACGAGCGTGGAATTATTGCCGAATTCTTATCTAGCTTATTAAGGCTTTGTTAATAGATATTAAAAACGATCGGTTTTATTTTATACGTAATAATGAAGACGCGATTTAATATAACTTTTCCGATATCCCGATTCGCTCAATTTAATTTAAATCCTAATAACGTATATTATAAAGCTGCCGATCGAGTTACATTATATTAAATCGGGATTAAAACGTTAAGCTTATAGTTCGGAGGTAAAGATGCGTTAAATATTTAAAGCGAAATTATTTTTACGAATAATACGATTAATCGAAAAAGATTTTAAATTTATATTATAAAATTATTTGAAAAATAAATAAATTAATACGCGAATAAGCAAAATGTAGTAACTACTTTTATAATAAAATCGGAATTATTATCTTTTACGCAGGTTGTAAGAAAAGCTTTATTTAGTTTTCGACTAATTAAAAAGCTAAAAGTTACCTTAAATACTGGACGGTTAAATATATAATACGATAATTAATAAACGATACGGTTTATTAACGCCGATATCGACGTATTATAAACAAAGCTACGGCATATAGATATATATAATTACTGGTTACAAAAAGCCGCGAAAAAGAACATAATTAAAATAAATTATATACCTACGGGCGATATACTGGCTAATAGGCTAATTAAGGCCTTAATACGCGAACCTTTTCAACATTTTAAAAAGCAATTAAGATTAGTGGATATTACAGAAGCTTTCGATCGGCGGAGGAACAACCTGCGAATAATTTCACATAAGGAATTGGCCGATTAAAAGGATATAATCGCCGGAGGAAAGGTGAAATGGAAAGCTGTGGCTTTAGGAAGTGAAGAGGTAAAATGATTAACGCCGTGACTGCGTTAAGGCGTTGAAGGGGTGTGTCAGTTATCAGAGAGTGCGCTAGCACCCCATATACGGAAAGGCTTCCTCTGATCGGAACATATAAGTTCCGTAACTAGACTCCATAAAACAGTAATACGCGATTTAAAGCACCTGCAGCTAGTCATCTAATATAACACAGCTGATGTCCCCTATATCTGACACGTCCTGCAAGGCAACGTCGTCTTATAACCTTTTTGGGTTCTTTGCTTGTCCTCTATAAGAACATAAAAGGCTGCTACTGCCCCGGTAATCAAAGTTCAGGTTCGCTCGTCTTTCCTATCATTCCTACCCCCCCCTCCTCTCTGCTCTCCTTTTACATCAAGCGGTTCTTTACGTTATCGTTATATCTGCATATCTTTCAGCCAACCTTAACTACGTACTTAAATAACGACCAATACTTAAACGATCGGTTCTGTAATCTTTCGGAATACGTTTAAAGTTAAAATAGCGGCTATGCTCGACAAGTACGTTATAAAGGAAATAAAGGCCCTTAAGCGGCAACGTAATAACGCGCTACGGATACGGGCTCGTAATTACCCGGAACTTATACGCCTTTTTTACGACGTCGTAACGGATTATAACAAAATATGGGTAACTTTATTAAGCTAATTACGACTAAAGTTTTAAACCGTTTTTAACTATATATTTAACGATTTTGTTTTTGGAATCTAATAGTAAAACGACGTATCGCTACTATTATAAAAGTTTGCTACCTTTTTATACTTGGATAATTCCGGTGGCACTTAATTTAAAGCTAATCTTGCACAATCTACCCAGAAATACGTTACGGAAAAATCAAAGCTATTTGCGTAGGAATAAAATAAGGCTTTGCGGATAAAGCTTCGTAATCACCCGGAGCCTTTCCGCTTTTATCGCGACCGAATAACGGAATATAGAAGATAATTAACGGCCGTTTTAAGGGAATTACGGTATAACCTTTAAAACGTCCATAATTAAAAATTAGACCGTTTCGTTTTAGCGGTTCTGGAATCATTTAATTAACCTCAAAACCGATCTAAGCGGGCCGGCGTAAAAGTTATCGACCTTACAGGATCCGGAATTTATTACGCGTTATATCGCTAATGTTTTAAAGGTTTAGATATATACGTATTTATTCGTTACGGTTACGTAAATTATCCATATTTTCAAGTTAATAATTAAGCTAAGTAATTAGAATAAGTTATTGGTTCGGATTATATTACCTTCAGATAAGCTCTACGTTACGATTCGAACAATTATAGAAAGAGATATAGACGACAGAAAACGTAAAAGGTTTATAGCCTTAATCAGAATTATTCAATTTTTATAGTATAATAATTAATCCTACTAAGCTCCAGTATTGCGGTAAGTTTTCTTTTTTTTTTCTTCTTTTAAGGAACGAATAAAAGGTTTAATAACTAACGAACATAAGATATATATTTTACAAGCAATACTTAGATACATGGAGGCAAGAACGGCGGCAAGCGTTAAAACAAGCGCGGCAGTTTTGTCCAACTTACCGCTCGATATTCTGCAGATTAAGCAATTATATGCCTTCCTTATACCTACGTGCTATACGTTGCAAGAAGTTTAAAATAATAGTTAGATACGACTATAATAGAAAAAGAAAACACAGATAGTGTGGAAGAATAATATCCCGGATATTATGCGCTAAAATAAATATATTATCTACGTACTTATAGTATAAAATTTAAAAGCCCGATAAAGCTTCTTAGTTTAAATTAATAGTCCAATATATTAACAAGAACCCCCTAAAAATGGTCCAACTTTCGGCACCCCCATTAACTTATATAGTGGGGGTAGGGCATACTTATCGTTATCCCGCTTAAATCGTCTGTGCGTATACCGGTTTTTAATCTGTACATATCCCCATGTTTATATATTAACATATTAACATGTTAAAGTGGAGTGGGATGCAGGAATGGGTACAGCTGCTGGTTGCAGCTGCTATTGCCAGCCACTGCAGGTACTATTGCAGCCACAGTTTCTAGCTACTTCCATTTGCTTCACCGCTGCGTATCTCGGCAATCTACTCGGCTATAGAAGTAGGTCAGCGATGGTCTATAAGTTGCTGCTGACCTGACAACTCTTATATGCAGTTTCTCACAGCATCATGGCTCCAGAGATAGTCAAGAAGTCCCATCATTCTTCCTAAGCACTGATCAAGATGTTCTGCATACTACAACTTCGATGAGCTCTATCCCAATTCAATGTTTTTGCCTTTTCCGAATAATCAGCTTTCTAATCCATTTCCCCTACGACTACCAATTTTATTTCCTTTTTGGAACAAACGAAACGGGTTGCCTTTTCTCAATTCTTTATAAAAAACGAAATCGCAAGATTACGGTATCTACTTCAAGAAGAGCAACGCCGACGCGAGGATGCTAAAAGTCGCGCTTTAACTAAGCAGCGACGACGCGAAAAAAAGCAGCGCCGGCGCAAAGAAAAGCAACGCCGGCGCGAACAAGCCGAAAAACTCGCCAAAGCATCACAACCACAAACATTCCAGCGATACCTCGAAGCCTGCCACTCTCTAAATCTTAATATCCGGGTAATAACCGACCGCCCCTTAACCACACAAGACGATATTACCAACCCGACGGGTCGGATTTATCTTCAAAGAATTATCCCATAAGACGGCTTCACAGCAAAATAAAAAGAGGTTTAACATCGGCTTTCGACCAGATCTTTGTTCTTTTCGCAACCTATCTTTCTATCTTCGAATTAGTTAAAATATATTACGTCCTTAATCTGGCCTATTAGTAATAAGCTAAGCTTTAGAGACTTTAAACGCGATACTGTTAAAAATGCGGTAAGAAGAATATTTGAAAAAGTATATAAAAACCCGCCCCTACGATTCCGTCTTAGCTTAAAGGGCATTATCATATTCGAAAGCTATACGAACCTCGGCGACACAGACAATGCCTTATCCGAACCTATGAAACGCATATTTATTGGCAGGGGCGACGATGATGCTATAGTACTAGCGTTAAAAAAAGACATAACGTAAATTAAAAGGGAAAAGTAACCGGGCGGACCAGTTTTACATATACAGAACTTTACATAGCCAAAATATACCCGCCGTAACTATCGAATATAAGCCGCTATATAAGCTCAGCCGAGATAAAATAATTACAGGTTTAAAGTCAGAACTCCAGCCGGAACGGGACGTAATTCATACAAATAGTAATAGTTTCGCCTTTATATCGAAAATACTTACTGCTACGGTCGTTATCTAACTTTTTTTTTTATATAGTCGGCAAGGATATCTAATATAGATATGTATATATGGAAAAAGCTTTTATCTTTCTTTTTATTCCGGATAATCCCATTATCATTTATTATTTTATATACGTACCTAACCTAAACATTATAGATAACGACGAAATAAGGCTACATCATACGGCTATCGTACAGGTCTTCGCCTTTATACTTTAAACAATTAGTACGAAACCGCCCCCGGCGTCCTAGCACAACATAGCCGCAAATCTCGATATTTGGGCCGTCGGGTACGATAACGTACCAAAGGACATCTCCGCAACAACGCGCCAAAAAAAAAAAAAAAAAAAAAAAAAAAAAAACCCCCCCCCCCCCGGCCCCCCCCCC
>QJNY01001289.1:0-147591 GCA_004155945.1 Monosporascus sp. mg162
TCAAAGTGAGGCTCTATGGGACTGAGGTATCAATCTATCCTAACCGTGAAAACCATTGATCAGTCATCGTGTTCGAAGATACTGGGTATAGTATCTATCGTGCAAATTACATCGTGTAATGATTTTCTGTGTATTTGGCTCAGCCTGGAAAATAAGGCTTGAACCCATTCGACCTTGCATAACCTTACGTTATATAAGCGCCAGTATAACCGAAGAAATCGTTAACGTGATCGATACTTATAAAATTAAAAAGAAAATCGGTTACTTTACTTTCAACAACGCGAAAAATAACGATACAGCAATGGAAGTAATTAGTAGCGAGCTTGGCTTTAACGGGGCTTACCGCCGTAGCCGCTATATAAGCCATATGTTTAACCTTTTTACGAAAACGCTGTTATTTAGCTACGATATTAAAACGTTCGAAATTTTTATATACGGCAAAAAAGCGCTTATTACTATCGAATACGAGCTTTGGCGTAAAAAAGGCCTTATTGGAAAGCTTTATAACTTAGTTATTATTATTTATCTGTCCGACAGGTTTACGAATATGTTGTACGTTATTTAAGCAAATTAAATCGCTGCTTTTAATAACTTACGGATCCGAACGTAAAAACCCCTTAATGTAAAACTTAATAACGTAACGCGTTAACTTTCGCAACTATATATGATCCGCCGAACGCTTACGTTACGCTTATTTCTCGATATATTAATTCTTAAATACAGGTATGAATAAGAAATAAAAAATTATATACGGAAAAGGCGTATACGAAAGGGTGTTATTATTCCTTATATCTTATAAGCGGAAAACCAACTAACAAATTACGATTAGGAAGTTTTAAAGCTTACGGCAGATATTCTTAAATATTTTAAGGATACAGTTATAACCTTTAAAAGTAACGGCATACAGCGGTTACGAAAACGTAAATAGGTAGGTTTATACGGTAATATATAAAATATAATTCTAAGTTTCGAATTCCTCTTTGATAAATTGAAAAGCTTTAAATTACGGATTAAAAACCTTTCCAATTTGCGATATATAGCTACAAACTTTAACTTAGTTTAGTTAAAATTAAACGAATATTACATTAAGCTAAAAAGAATTCCGATATATATTATTACCTTCGCGCTTTATTCTATATATCGGTAATAATGGTTCGAAAAGAACTGGGCCGATTACTTAAAATAAATTTAACACGTTCGCGATTAAGTAAAAGATATATAGCTAAAGGGATACGACCATATAGAAATGCCACGGGCAGAATACGTACGGCCAGCTAAAAAAACGAAGCGTTATTATAACGAATTGCAATAATACTTCGAATAGTTACAATATAACCCTAGCACCATAAGATTAAACGATTCGGTCGGTATAAAGGCTTACGATACCCTCAGCGAATACAGGGCTTAATATATGGACTCCAAACCTGGGGATCGGAAGGTTTAAGACCTTATCGCATATTGGATATAGAAAAGCGTAAAATATTTTCGCTTTTCCCGTATAGCCCTTGATTTTCTTACGATACAGCTCATATTAGCAAAATGTAAGCATCTTTTTTCAGCCATACGTCGAATGATTAACGAATTACGCAATAAGCTAAATGTTATGCTAATCGAAATATATTAAATGTTACGTTCGTAATACAGGGCTGAAATAATTAACAACTTCGATATATTATTTATATTTCCGGATAAAACCCGAAAAATGGCGAAGCTTTAAGTTATAATTAATAAAGTGATCAAAAAGTGGGCAACGAATTGGCTTAACGCCGAATCAAAGGATAAGATGTTTAACGATAAAGAGGATTCGTTATTCGTTGCCGAGGAAGGCGATCTGCCCTAGAGCTAGCTATATACACATACTTCAACACCAAAGACGTTTCTCAAGATACCCAAAGTCGTCCACGTATATCCACTGATGGCCATCTATATGGGAAAATCGCCAGTTCCATCCATATATTTTAGTATGGTGGTGGATGGACGTCATCCCTTCCACGGGGGTGCTTCGTGGCGTGGATTGCATTGCTTCGACCTCTGTGCTTCTCCCAACCTCCGTCTCATCGTTGGTCGGGATTGCGCTTACCCCTTTGTTTATTTGCTTCTTGTTTCGCTGTTTACATGCATCTTGCGTCCTTGTTTGACCTGTTTCTTGCTTACTCTGTTATTGTTAGGACTGCAGGCGCAAGTTGCGAGTATGTCATCAATAGGTAGCCTCCAAGAACGATGAATCTAACCGTCATGAGCGTTCAGGAGTAACTATTCTCTTCATTCCATTTAGTTAATCTTTCATGTGTTTATCTTAGTAGATATGAGACTCTGACATCACGCACTGAAGCATATATGGCTGAAGAAGGATGCATTATCAGGTTGACCTCCTAAGAGATCCCGTCTAGAAAGAGAGGGTTGTGAAGCCTCTTTAAATACACATAAAAACAGCTACAACTGAGAGAAAGCGATACCGGTGATTCGGACACCGCATCCCACTAGTAGCGAAGCTAACTAAGCCACGGCTTAGCTAACAGACTAGCCTTCAGCTGGATCTGACAGTAGAACAATTCGCTATTGCACCGAGCCTTCTGTAAAACTTGTTGTGGGTTTGGCCGACTCCAAACACTTGCGAATGGCTTCACCATTCTTGTGCGACAAATCTCTTTGGGCAACCATATGACGTGTCCCTTTTCACCAGCCTTGGTGTCGAACTTGTCGCTACTATAAGTGGCATTCTCGGTTCAATAAACCGTCTTCCTGCTACTTTGTGTACGGGCTTATTGTAGTCTCTATCGCTGTCTTATTCTCCGTACCGCCCTCAGTGCCGCCAACTACTACCTGACGCCTCGTAACGTCATGCAACTGACGGTCATCTCCCCTGGTCCAACTGTTCTCTATATTTCAAGCGACCTAATCTCGCGATTGCCGAGGCACCGAGCTCTGTATTTGCAGCACTTTGGGTGAAATCGGGTGTAAGGTCTCTCTATGCTATCACAGACATTCTATAGAAAGATTAATTAAGATCCAATCTCGGAGTACGTGCGAGTGAATTTAGCCCAACTCATGTTCTAACTAATCACAAAACGGTACTTACATTAAGTTGTGCTAATCGCACATTAGTTTTTTATATGGGAGCCATACATTACTTTTTTTACACCTGCCAACAGCCCGTCAGAACTTTGACGTGCCGTTTCACGCGCGTTTCAGCCCGCTAAAAAACGCGTAATTACTTAAATTTCCTTTATTGCAACAGTTGCACTATTATTACTAAAGGACTTTAAAATTAACACCATAATAACATTTTTTAATATTATAACAACTACTAGCGCTATGTTACCTAATAAAGTTATCACGGTTTCGAATTCGTTTTCAAAATTTAAGGATTTCGAGTTTTCGTTTAATAGTAAGCCGGAGGCCCATTTATCGCTTAGGCCGAAAACAGTAACAATCCTTAACCCTTTCGATTATTACCTAGGAACCTTTAAGCAATTAAATAAATTAAAATCTGTTTTAAGGGCGTTTGCGAAAACCTAAAGCTTTAACTTCGTTAAGTAAAGTTCGGCTAACCTTAGAAAAAATAAAAACGGTAATGGGTTACTTATACGCGTTAATTTTCATTATAATTAATATTATCGGCCCTATATCATATTAATAGGTTTTCGTTATACGAAAATCAAAAAAGCTGTAACGTATTCGTAAAAAGCGATAATAATACGTAATCGGAGAAATAACTAAAAGTGGTTTTTCCGTACGTATCAGGATAATAAAGGTTAACCGCTTTAATATAGCCATAAGCTATCGCCGCGTTCTGAAATATATACTGCATATCGCCAGTTAAGCGAAAACTTATATTAATAAGTAATAACTTCCATATATAATAATGTATTACGCCTTTACGAATTACGTAAAGCGATTTGCAAAGCAATCGGCGGCAGGGAAAAGCTAACACTTAAAAATATTAACAATATACGCCTAAGGATTTAAGGGTGCATCCGTAAAGGTTTTATTATTACGTAAGCCTTTGTTAGGTAATTCCGTACGAAAGCTTTTTACTTTAAGATCCGTTAAAAAAACGATAATTTTACCATTAATAAGTTTATTACCTTTTTTTAGGCTATGCCGTAATATGTAAAGCTATGGAAAAAATATTTATAGGTACTTAGCATAAATAATATATATAAAACTAATCGCTTTAAAAAAAAAAATTTCAGCTATATAAGCCAAACGGTTTCGGGTTTTGTTTTTAACCGTGCCTTCGCCCTAATCGGCGACGAGACCTACGAAAGTTACAAATAAGTATTTTCCTATTTGGAACGCTTTCGTTAAAAGATTAAGGTTATTAAATTTAACGTTATTATTATTAATTTTAATAAAAAATTACGAAAAGTTATACGAAAGTTTTTCCGAAACGCTAAATTACAAATTTGCATTTTTTTAAAAAACAAAAACGTAATTACTAACATAAGGCGAAAATAAATTAAATTACCTACTTTAAATAATAAAGAATTTTCATAACTTAAAAAGTATCTTTTTATTAACAAAAATAACGTTTATTTTGATTTAGCGGAATATTTATTGCTTCGGCGGTATAACCGCTTTAACCAGAAATAATATCTTTATAAATAATTTCCTAACAATATACCTTTAATTAAAAAAAGGTTCCTTACTTTTTAAAGCTTTATAATTTACGTAAAAAGCAAAAATTAATTCGTTAACGCCTAAAATACTATTGTAAGAAAGTTCGGTAATACGCAAAACCCGGTTATCCGATACCTTAAATCCATATACGTTCCTTGCTGTAATAAATAATTTTATACGTAAACGATCGAAAATTTTAACCTCGGTATAAGGACTATATCGCCAACCGAATCCAGTTATAAAGCGTTAAAAAGTAACGTATTTAATAATAAAGCAAACTTTTTAAAGCTTTAAATTAACTGTAAGTAACTATTCGAAACTTAACAGGAAATTTCGAAATAAAGGTAATTAAAAATACCCTTAAAATACGGCAAAATTGGATCGGTAAAAAGTATTTCGGTAATATACTTACGTAATATTCCTATAAATATGCCTTAAGTTTTATCCTTATACGTACGTAACCGTAAATCGAAAAAATACCGTTTTACGACTATAAGATAATTGGCGTTAGGCGGCATTTTAGGATTTCGTATTATTACGAAATATATAAAAATATCCGCCTTACGCAGGAAAAGTTTTATATCGTAAGTTTACGTAAAAAGGGTATCTATTAATTTTAGTACTTAGTACGTAAATAAAAACCTTGTTAAAATCGACCCCGACTTAACTATCCTTAACTTTTCTATAGCTATACCGAAAGGCCGCCCGGCGTTCCGCCCTATCGTAAGGCTTAACGAAGCCGTTACCGATATACAGGGACCCCGGGCTAAAAAGTTACGCCCTACGGGTAACCGTACGAATAAATAAAATGGCAATCTAATTCTATCGTAACGGAAAAAACGTTCCTACTAAAAGTAAACGGAAGAACGGAAAAGGGCGACTCGCCCGCAGCAAAAATCTAACGATTAACTATCAGCTTCAACGGTAAAACCCTTATAGACAAGTAACTATATCGTAACAGCTTTAACTAAAGTCCTTAAGCAACGTACAGAATTTCGGCTTCGGCCTTCAAAATGGTCTTATTTATTAATTATAACTAAAATTAAACAATAAGAAACGATTAATTAATCTGTTTAACGGAAAATAATAAATATCATTTATATTCTTTTAATTTTTATAAAATTATCTATAAAACGCGTTAATTTTGTAATAATTTCGTAATTACGTATAACGTTACAATAAAAGTTATAAAAATTGCTTTAACTTTATATACCAGCACTTAAACATATATCCTAACAACTTAAGCGTAATATAATAATATTTTTCGATAAATTAATTACCTTAATCGAAGCGATAAAAACTATATAAAAATTATCGCAATCCGATACGTACGCGTTAAAATATCAATCGTTCTTTTTATTATTATTAAACAAAACGCTATATAAATACGCTATAGGCCTAAACCTTTTAATATACCTAGGCCGACCCCTTTTACCTTTTTGCAATTATATTCCTTTCTTACACCTTATATTTCATTTATATATATCTTCCTAAAAAAAAAATCGCAAAATTAAACGGCTTTCTAAATCATACTATATAATTAATAGGAATTAATATAACCCTTTAAAAAATATTTTAAAACGGTTATTTTATTAAGTTATTTATAGGTAAACAATAAATGTTATAAGATGTTTAAAACGGTAGCGGGGCGTTGGCAGGTGTAAAAAAAGTAATGTGCAGCTCCCATATAAAAAACTAATGTGCGATTAGCACAACTCCTTACATTAGGGCTAGGAGATCATCTATTCCCCTTCTCAGAGTCCACCCCCTAGTTCTACGTGACCAAGAGACTCGATGGTTATTTAATGATGTGACAATGACTGTGGACATTTTTCGGGGATCCAACACGTGGTTGGTGGCAGTGACTTAAGATCCTGTTACTGAGGTCTCCCCCGGGGAAATAATTATGAAAAACTCTGAATTTGCCCCTGGGTATTCAGAGAACTAGTATTATGCCTCCGTTGGAAGTGGAAAACAACGTCAACACTCATTATCTATGAAGTACATTCGGTATCGTCATTAAAGTAGGGCATATATAATATTTAGACTATTGGCTTCAAATTTCTCATTATGCACTTTAACTGATTCGCTCAACGTTTGTCCATTCGATTTCGGTAAAATTATAATATCTTCGCTTGCGTCCTTATCTGCCCTGTACTGGTTACATCGACAAGTTCCAACAACTTTGTAACGGTCTTTTCAATTCCTTTAAGCCACCACACTATCTCAGGCTAGGTGCCCGTATTTCTGCCGAATGCTAGAAGGCCTTTGGTCCTACCGTTGCTTCGGCATCAGGACTAGGCTTGGCCCGCACCTCATATTTTGTGGGTGATACGGGACTCAGTAAGCATTGGCCCCTATCTTTTGGAACTAAGTTTTGTTCCGTTAGTCGTCGTAGTTTGCAGGTCTAGGAGACCGAGTCTGGGAATTTTGGACTCGTAGGTCTGGTAGCGTTTCACTCGGCTTCGCTCCTCGTTTTGACAACATGCGAACAAATTGGATTCCTTCTACGGCAGGATGCGTAGTCTTCGTAATCTCGACCGGCCATGTCGTCTCCGCCAAGACCCATCTGGTAGTGCACCACGATCAGGTCTGGGATTGGATATCTATGACGACATCCTGCTGCAATCGCTGCGAACATGAAGAACTATAAACCGGTTTATAGAGATGATATCCCTAGTATCATCAAACCCGCCACCAGTTCGCCATGATCGTCTTACCATCGCATAGGAAGAGCTTAGCAATCACTCCACCTTCACTTCTCAGCACTTAGAACCCAGTTAACCTCAGGTTCACCGAAAGTTCAGCAACCCCTTCATCTTGATTTCTCATTCAAGGTGAAAAAAGGAGTCGGAAAATGGCCGCCGGAGTCAAGTCCATCGATGGCTTTTGACTTCAATATCGTAGGAGGTAAGAGAACCGTCCCGATACATCCCTGGAAACCGTCAGATGATGGACTTGGCTCATTCTGTCCGGGGGAGTACCGCAGATTGCGCCGTCGCCGGTTGACTGGCCGAATCTCCGATAGCCGATATCGAAGCAGGGATCGGAAACCCCCAGGATGTGGACGCGATCACGACACCCGCCCGCACTTTCAAGCTGCGCGATAGCAATTACAACTGGGCATACAAAACGACCATGATCCACCGTCCTGAATATACCCGCGTTGAGAAACCAAACACATGCGGCAAACCTCTAGGTGGTTCTAGCTGCCTGAACTATTACACTTGGATCCCAGGATCAGCCGGCACCTTTGATGACTGGGCACCCTACGGTGGAGAGGAGTGGAACTGGGAGTACTGTCGCCAGTATCTATACAAGCCCGCAACGTATCACGATGGTAAATATGATCGTAGCGAGGAACTGACGTACATTGGTGTTGGGTGGGCCCATCCCTGTCTCATTTGGATCTTGTTTCAGAGATTGCTGGCTTCCGAGACGCTCTCACGCAGGCTGGAAGAACAAGGGGAGCGAGCTGACCCACGATGTCCATAACGGAACCATGTGCGGTCTCTGGAAACGCACCACCAGCATCTATAACAGAAAGAGGTCTTCCAGCTGGATGTGCCTCGAAGACAAGAAGAACATCACTGTCCTCTCGAAGACCAATTCCAAGCGTTTGCTCATCGATGAAGTTAAGGAGAAGTGTCTCGGCGTGGAACTTCTGCTACCTAACGGTGAAACTCACAGCTTCGGGGCCGAGTACGGGACTATCGTCTCTCCCGGCGTCTTCGAGAGCCCGAAGCTGCTTATGCTGAGCGGCATCGGTAGACAGGTCGACCTCGCGGAGCTCAGTATTAAAGCAATCGTTGACTCGGCTCATGTGGTCAGAGCCTGCTTGACCACCAGATCCTTGCGCACGTTTTCCGTCTCGAGTACGGAAATGGCCTTGATCACCATCTGCTTCGCGCAGGGCCTGAGCACGACGCGGCAGTGAGTGCTTACTGCTGGAAGAACAAGGGCCCATACACCTCAGGACTTGTCGAATTAGTAGGTCTGCCGCGTATCGACGATCGCCTCATGAAATACCCTGAGCACGTCGTGGCCAACGAGGCCTGGATCCCTTTGGTCCTGCCGGACATCCCCATTTCGAGATCGACTTCGTGCCCATGTTCGCCGGCACGGTTAAACTAAACATTGCTGAGCCACTGGCGCAACCCAAGATCAACCTGAACTTGTTCGCCAATGACCTAGATATCGTTGCTCTACGGGAAGGCATCCGCTGGGTCGACGACACCCTGATGACTGGAGAAGAGATGAAAGACGTAATTTAAGGAGAACTGCCCGTGGCCGATACCGAGGACTTCAGACGCCGCCATGGATAAGATGATCTTGGCGAGATTCAGACAGGCTTCCATTCCTGCGGGAGCGGTTCGAATGGGCCAGAACATCGAGCAATGTGGAGTCGATGGTAAGCTCCGGGTGTTCAGTGTCGAAAAGCTTCGCGTCATCGATGTGTCCGTCATTCCGGTCATCTCCGACTGCCGAATCCAGAATTCGGATTAATGATTGCCGAGAAGGTTCGTCAACCCATTGTCAACAGAATGATTCAGTAGTTAACGCGGGCATCCAGGGCGCGGATATTATCAGAGCGGACTACCCGGAGTCATACTCTTGAGTGTCAATCGGCGTATGGAAGGTGGATGAAGTTCTCAAATAAGTTCATGTTTTACGCAAGGGACTTACTGGCAAGCGACTCTATCGGCGAACCCCTGAGATCGACCTGATAAGGCTTACAACCGTCAAACCTCCTCTTAATTCTCCTTTTTCACAGAATCAGAAAATTGGTTTGCTATATATACATAACCAACCCTTCAGTATCCTTAATATAATAGGGTATTCTGCACCAACCGGAGCGCTGGTGGAACGGATACTAAGCAATCTACATACTTGGTCTCTTTGAGTGAATGAAATTAGCCGACTCCTTTGGAGGTTGCCGACCGTTCTATGCGGAGACCCTTGATCTTGTGTGGCTAGATGCTGGGACGCTGATTAACTCGTAGCGAACCCCTACTCGCATAATGTCAGGCTTAGAGTCCACGAGCAGGTGAAATTGACAATAAAGTTAGGGTTGGGGAAGTGGATGGCCAAGGAAAGAAGCTATTGGAGGCTGGGAACGTTCATCAGTAGAAGTTGTCTTGACTATCGGTTCAATAAACAGACTTAACGTGCGGACTATGGCCGTAAGCCGGTAGCGGTTGCCAACCACCGGCGCGAGTCGGAGACATTGACTTGTGCTGCAACTCGATATAGCAATATTGAGCCGAACATCTCGACACGCACGCAAGAGACCGTTGGCTAACTCTATCCCGCAAGGCATTTTTATCGGTGCGAAAATGGAGAAAATAGTAGGCACGAAATAATTAGTACTCGGCTCACCGGGTCAGCCGAGCCCACCAGCCGTTCTAGGCAGGTCCGTCAGCCGGCCCGGCCTTTATCTCCTGGGCAGTGATCGGCAGAGCCTCGAACCAACAATTGGATCTAGACCGCCCTTCCCCTCTAACCCTCGAACAAAATGTGCGCCTCTGTACGCAACTGTATCTCACGGGAGATCCTAACTCGAGATACTTGGTGGGAGTACAGGCCCGCCCGTGTCACCGAGGGTAGATCAGATGATTGGAGGGCATGGTTGCCTGATGTTAGATGCTAGAATAGCTGGAAAGGAAATAAGGGGATTCCTCGCAGGGTTTTATGCAGATAATCGAACGGAGGTGGCAAAATGAAGTAAGTGGCGGCGGCAAATAGGGCATGAACATGCATGTAATGGCAACAAGCTCAGATAAACGGTAAAGGACTTATTCCGAGAACTCAATATATGGAATGGTGACATTGTCAGGCTTCCGCTTTCTTAGGGCAGGACTATTGAGGACCGCCAAGGCGAGCCACAGGTTCACGGGAAAGGGTTCCAAGGATTTAGCAACAAGATGGACAAAAACCGGATATAGGCATCCCGCTTAGGAGCCGGGCTGCTGGGACTTCAAGAAGTCGCGTAGAAGATTCAAGGGCGCGCTTTTGCAAACGGATTGACAGGGTAGCGGTCCTCGGTGAGGGTTGTCGCCATGTCTATTTTGTTTCATCATCTCGCTGACTGTCAACCACTAACTGGCCAGGGGCAGCAAGCAACCAAGAAGACAGGACAGGAGGCGTGACAGGGGACTGGCGAGGCGCGACGTGACGTGATGTGACTTGATTTGATTTGATTTGATCTGCGCGCTGAGAAGACGCCGGGCCATCACGGGCTGCATGCAGACGCGAGGTTTCGTATCGAGGATAATGCGATATAATAGGATAGGATACCTCCATGCATGTACACCTACCTACCTACCTGTATGTACGTACTATATCTCCGGGAGGTGTGGGGGTACGAGATTGGCGGATACGCAGACGCGATATGCGATGCTGTTGGCTGCTAACGTTAATGAGCATGGAGAGCTCTCAAAGCTCCCGACAATCCTACGTACGCAACATCAACAAGACACGAAGCAACTGCCATAATTGTGATAAATTGAACGTTACTTAATACGACCACGGGTTTCCCAGGCAAGACAGCCTCTATCGTCATAAAGTCACCTCCCGAGCCTGCAGCTTGGTTCCCCGTGACTTCCAATGATGACCGTGCTTTAACCCCGCCCCCTCCCCGACGCAGTAGCCAGTCGCTACACCTGCTTCAAGTAATATATGAGATGCATGTCACGAAAAGACAAGTACTATGTAGGAGCTTCCTATATGGTACATTACTATGTACGTAACTTACGTGTACGCATACTCAATCTATGTCCGAACTACCTACGCACGAATAGCTGAAGGCCCGACGTTGCCAAACCCTTAACCTTTTAACTGCTTCTTCCTTCCAGTCACGGGTTTTCAGACATTCAGGAAATGGTTTCACGGGTACAGCCGGAAGAAGAACAGGCGACTTTTACTGCTGGACTCTAGCTGAACCCTGGCGGAAGTTGCGGCGCTTTTATTAGCGTCAACCGACTAACGACGAAAGTGTAGATCTACTAAAATTCCGGGGCCTCAGTTAATGTGCCGCAGGACAACCTTCTTAGGTCTTTAACCCCGTCTTGTAATCCTATCTAGGATAGGAGGCAGCCAGGACAGCCAACCAGATGACAAGTGCTGCGACCCTTTTATCTTTGACGGCAGATATGCTTGGTAAGGCGGGGCAGGACTCAGCAGCAATTATCTGTCTCCTTTCTGCGACCACGACCCCAAGCACACCGAAAAGGTGCATATAGCTAGTAGTCTAACTAGGACTATAGTATCATTTGCACGCAGGTATCATTATTAAAACGTAGGGCCTCTCTGCTAAGGTTGCCAGTTCTGCAGCCAATGTGTGATTGAGCCATGAGAGTGAGGAGTCGCTGAGATCATACCCATCCGCACTTGGCTCAGACCTATTCCACATGGGGGTGCGAAGTATAACTCGCTATATCTTTCGGTTATGTTTCGGACATCTGGCACAGCCTCCTGAGGCAGTACCGGAAAGGCTAACGGACAATGCCTACCATAGTAAGGAAGGATTGTGGACGATTCCAGATCTCCAAATGAAGGCCCTCAGCAATGTCCCTTTCGTCCCTTTCTATATGACCACGTAGAGGCAGCAGTGGTGCATTCCGGATTCAGCTCGCGTCCCACTGTGCCATGTTCAATGCCTTACTGCTGCCCGAGTACCCCACTATCCGTCAGCATCTGTTAAGAAAGCGACCATTTCGAGCTAATTAGGACCGCAACCTCGTCAGATAGGAATAAGGCTGAGGCCATTACATACGCATCAGGTGACAAGGAATACTAGAATTGATAAGAGCCAACAGTAAGTAGATGCAGGCGGCATGACGAGATTTCCGGGGCGTTACAGCGAGGCCCATTGTCCTATGTTGCATAGACATTTTCACCGGTCCGCTTTAGTCGAAGGGCGCTGTCTAACCTGCCAAGATCAGCTCCTCTCTGTTTAATGCCAACGAGGCCCTTCGTTGAGCTCATACCCTGAGCGCGGTCAACAATAAAAATACCATTCCGGAGAGCACCGAACGTAAACGGAACAAATATGCCTTAACCGAACAGCCAGCCTCGTCTCATAGGGTTTAAGCTCGATGCTGAGACTGCTGGTCGGTTCTTAACTTCGCATTTAGGATTCATCAGTCATCGATTGAGTGAGGGGCCTGCCGGAAAGTCTGTTCTGATAAGCAATGCAGTCCGCGCCCTACAAGCCGGTCTGGGCAGGGCAGCTCACTGAGATGTCATGTCCATGGTGAAATAGTATGTACGTGTAGGTCCCCAGCCATATCGAAGAGTCTTGTTGCTAGCTGCTGGCAAAGCTGAATGTTGAGTTTCCCCACGTACGGTAGCCTAGCTTGTAGCCTTCCACCATCTTACCGTAAATTCCGCCAGCGCAGCGCCCTTCCTGCCAAATTCGCCTTAAAATTGAGCGCATTGTCGGGATCTGTAGGATACATGCTGCGACTGCTAAAACAGGTAGAACGGCAAGTAGAACCAGCTTCTCCACCTCTGCAAAAAAATAAGCACATTAAGTTCGCTGCATATGAAGTACTTCGCAAGTACCATCTCGTGTAGAATCTGTTGTTCTGGGTGAAGCTGCTTACCTACAGTACCTGCTGTAACTCCCTTACCGCCGCCGCCGCCGTCGCAGTCAGTAAGTGAGGCCCAGCCAGCCAGCCCAATCCGAACCTAACGTACTTAGGTAGGTATGTACATGATAACTGGGGCCACTGACTGCCTGACACCAAAATTGGAGCGGATTGGACGAATCACGGGCCCCATTTAATATTCATTTACTGCAATTGCATTCCATGCCAAACCCACACCCCGTTCTGCCCGTTCCCATCCCCGACAAAGCCCAAACGTCAATTATCTCCCTCTCTCTTCCAAATCCCTCTTCCTTCCCCTACGAAACAATCCTCCCTCCAGCGTCTATACTACCCGCTTAATATTTACTTGACGACATTTCACCTCGTCGTTCGAATACGTTGATATTCGACGATTGACGTCGTCTATTTTTCTTCCCTCTTCTCTTTTTCTTCCACCATCACTCAATCCATTCCTGGTCACCCGATCGCCGAAACAGGCAGTTCTTCCCTGGGTTGAGGTAAGCCCTATATCCCATTTCTCCGACTCTTTTTTTCATTCTCTCCTCCCAAGCAAGCCATTTAGGTCTTATCTCCACAGACTCCCTTCCGAATCATCTGTACCAGCCCTTTACTCTGATTCACGTCAATTTGCTCTCCCATACAAACGGGGAGGAAAATACCGCTATCAAAAGATTCATGTCCAAAGCCATCATCTTCAACTCGTCCATCCTCCTACCTAAAGTGGGCACCTTGAAATCGTTTAGTGGCCATTGTTCTCCCTTCACTGACAGCCTCGCCTTACTGTTCTTCCACAAGGCAGCAAAGCCTTTAGACCTTCAGCCCTTGATCTGCCACGGCATCTCAATCTAACAAGCTTTGGTCATGTCTGGTTCTTTTCTCATACTAACTTCTAAACTTTAACCTAGTCATCAGACAAATCATACGAAACCTTACGCCGCCTTCCTTTTTTCGTTGGGCCTCGTACGTCTTGTCATTCAAACAACCATATCAGACTGCTACTTCCGTAGACAGTCGCCCTCACCATCAATATGACAACCATGGTATGTTATTGCTTTCGGCCTGTCTTCTGCTTTGAATACTTGTGGGTCACGATGGCTATGAACAGGCGGTGGGCGAGAAAGTCGGTGTAGTTATCCACCTTGCTTTCGCCTATCAGTACCATCTTAGTGATCGGACTCGTAGCATCTTCATAGCAGCCCATGGACTGCATCCATGCTGACACTTGCCCATCCAGGATCTCCGCGTTGGTAACAAGTACCGCATCGGCCGAAAGATCGGCTCTGGCTCTTTCGGAGATATCTACCTAGGTACCAACATCATCTCCGGCGAGGAGATCGCCATCAAGTTGGAATCGGTAAAGGCGAAGCACCCCCAGCTGGAGTATGAAGCTCGAGTCTACAAGTCCCTCGCCGGTGGCGTCGGTATCCCCTTCGTGCGTTGGTTCGGTACCGAGTGCGACTACAATGCCATGGTTCTCGACCTATTGGGTCCTAGTTTGGAAGACCTCTTCAACTTCTGCAACCGGAAATTCTCCTTGAAGACGGTGCTATTACTCGCCGACCAGCTCATCTCGCGTATCGAATATATCCACGCCAAGTCGTTTATCCACCGTGATATCAAACCCGACAACTTCCTTATGGGCATCGGCAAGCGTGGCAACCAGGTCAACGTCATCGATTTCGGTTTGGCCAAGAAGTACCGTGACCCGAAGACTCACTTCCACATTCCTTACCGTGAGAACAAAAACTTGACCGGCACTGCGCGTTATGCCTCGATCAACACGCATCTGGGCGTCGGTACGTGACATTACACTTGATCCTTGTGTTGACCACAACTGACATGAAGCAGAGCAATCGCGTCGTGATGACATGGAATCACTCGGTTATGTTATGCTGTACTTCTGCCGTGGCTCTCTGCCTTGGCAAGGTCTGAAGGCTGCTACGAAGAAGCAGAAGTACGACCGTATCATGGAAAAGAAGATGACCACCCCGACGGAGGTTCTCTGCCGTGGCTTCCCGAACGAGTTCGCCATCTACCTCAACTACACACGATCTCTACGCTTCGACGACAAGCCCGACTACAGCTATCTCCGAAAGATCTTCCGTGACCTGTTCGTTCGCGAGGGTTTCCAATACGATTACGTCTTCGATTGGACCGTCTACAAATATCAGAAGAACGCTCAGGCCATTGCTCAGGCCGCTGGTCAGGGCGGTGATGATGAGGACAAGGCCCGCGCCGGTCGGACTAACGCCGCCACTGCCGGCCAAACCGCGCAGTCTTCGGCCAAGCCAGGTGCCATTCCCAGCACGCGCCGCAAGGTGATCGAGCGTGGTGCAGGCGTTGACACTCCGGAGACCAGCCGCGCCGTCGGAGGAAGCGATAGGATGTGAGTTTTCAGCAGCCCAGAGTCCCAGTTTCAATCATTCCTTGTAAGGAATCATTTTCCTTCGAGTTTGGTGCGATTTATAACGCTAGCCGGAGGGAACCCGCTGACATGATTGCTGACACTTCAGTTTGCGGTAACAGGCTGCGATCAGCTAGCAAAGGACAAGGCGCTGGCTCCGGCTACATCTCCAGCTATCGACCGAAATGAATTTAGTATGAAACCCTCGGATATCTGTCGCGTTGTGGTGGAAGTAATGGGTTCGCGGTTATCACAATAATCGGACCTCCCCTCTTCGTGGCAACCCCGTCGTATCGGCCTTCGTCGGCTCTGCAGCATCCACTTGGGGATGCATGCTACAGACCATTCGATAGTGGACCCACGTATCATCCGTTTCCTATCGTATGGATCGCTTTTGTTTCCGTTCTTCGATGACTCGGTTTATGACTCCATTCCTGGCTCGGACAACCCGTCGTCTCTCTAAAGTCGTATTTCTTCACCGGCCGATAGTGATGAAATTACGTCTTGGGTAAGAGACTCGGGGATTGTCTGAACGGCACGCCCGGCACTTTGATCCGCTCGGAGTGTCGTCAACCAGGATATTGGTCTATCAAGGTTCAGTAGTCTCCGCAGTCTTCCGAGTACAATGGAAAGACCTGATCGATGCCGCAACTGAACAGTCGAGGCTCTGTCACAGGGCTTGCGTTAGCTCTTCAAAGCCCCACACAGTCGATGCGATACATTAGCTTTCCGATACGGCCTAGTCTATGGTTTTCCTTTCTGTTCCTCGATGGTTTCTTTTCTACTCTTTCATATCGATATTGGACCTGCCATGGAGACCCCTGCTGCCGAGGTGGTAATGAGAGAACCGGGTTATTCATCTAGCTCTACGGTGGATATCCGCTACTCGCATCAAGGACCCCCCGCCGGGAGCAATGGGTGGTAGAGAGACTCCGCTATTTGTCCCGTCGGAGGAAGGCCGGAGGATGACGATGGCGTTGCGGTCCGACCTCTTATTGCCAACTGTAGGTCGCCGCATGCATCGACAGGAATAGGACGCCGCTATGAGTATCATATGCGTGCTCCCCGCATTCGCCCCTCGGCCTACCCTCAAATGGAAACCGATGGTAATCCCTCATATTGTGGCAGACTTCTATCAACATATCAATGGGTCTGCATTGCCTCACTCGCCAGAAATGACCCCTCCGGGGTCTACACAAATGCGACGGTGGTTACGTGGTCATATGCGGAGCTGCGTTAGTCACGTGCAATAGTTGACTTCGGGACAGAAAGCTGTCGGTGGAAGGGGTGGCAAGACAGATAAACCAATACACACTAGGTAGTTACTCAAATTGAACTTTGTTTTCACCATCTCCGGTCTGATTTTCATGAGAATGCCAAGTGTGTGAACCGACCCTTAGGTTGGTCGATGTTGGTCTACAATGCGCCCAGCATTAGATATGTAATCTGCCCTTGTCGCCTCAGCATAATTATGATTGGCAAAAGGTGCAGTCTTGTGTCTAGTCTGCACCAGTCATAACTCGGCTGGAAAACAAGGGATGCCCGTTCTACATGAGAGAACGCAACATAGGGGAAATGACAGGTGCTTCTGAGGGAAGAACCATACAGTGTGTCAAGAGGGGTATTTCTACTGGTGCCCCAGGGCCTGGCTTGTACCTAATATCTTTATCATCTTTAAAATGATGCCCTACAGTATGTTCTAGGAGAGCAAGCCAGTCATTCGCGCCGCTAATGTTACAATCAGAGGCCCGCCAGACTAATAAACGAGGTAGGAATGGACATATCAGCTTATACAATACTACCCGGTCGGAGAGAGAATGCCCTCAATTAAGTAGGGTTGTATGCTCCCGGTTCGTTCAACTAAAAATATCTAACAGCCAGCCTCCTTTATAGCGCTACCTGCTAGCAATACGGTGCCCGACCAGATACTTGAGTCTGGCATATTAACGCTAGTTTCATCGTTAACCGAAGCATGACTGACTCCCTTGATAGTCCTGATGTTAGCCCCATAGGTAATTATGGGAGGACTCCTGGTTACAGAAATACACCACCTAAAGATGTGAACGGGGTTCAAATACTTAGGCTAAGACGCTACTCGTACCGCAATTCGACTTGGGATATATTTACGTAGCTAGGTAGTCTTGGCGAGAAAGCTTCCAGGCGTCAAAATGTGTCGTTGCTGGCGGGCGGGCAGGCAGATGGCGGAGGGGTGGCTCGAGGGCTGGGTCATTGGCGGATGCTGGTTAACGGAGAATTGTTTATTATGTGAAGACATGGGCTGAAAGGAAAGAAAGGGGCAGCTAAGCGCTGACGAAAAACAGAAGGTTGCTCTCGATGCCACTGGCCCTTGAAATCAACCTCGCGTAATAACGTCATAATAAGCATCTAAGACCACTTGTGTTACTTCTGGAAGTCCGATATATGTCGGTGCGGTTAATATCTTCATTCGAGTATATATTCTCTACTCTTTTCGTTCTCAAGCCCGTGGACACCTTCAACCACTTGAAGGGGTCCGGCGGCGCAAACGCTTAGTCATCGTATACAGAGATACAAAACATCAATTATTGCTATGTCCCCAATGCCGATGGCACACACTGTCTAATGGGTTCCAAAATTCTATTTTCACCGTAAAGACGCTCTTTACATACTAGTCTGGGTGTCAAGGATAGTCTGAAGGAGCATGTGGTGGGAAGAAATGTGTTCTTGTGTTCACTGTGGAACCATTTTGTCTCGTTTCGGCACCGCGTGATCAGGCATCGGCATAGTTGATCCGCTGGAGGCAATACATAGTTATGCAAGAGGAGTTTCACTTCCAGAGGGCGCCGAGCCTGGTATGGTATATACTTCATATAGATATCTAGGCGTTCTCGTAAGTTCAACGTAGGCAGAATGGCACACGGATCGTACGGACTGGTAAGGTGACTCTCACTGGGCTGAAGCCTCTCAGGAATTCCACCCGTAGTGGAATTCGGACTTAGAGCTGGGCTTACATACCGACTTTCCAGCTCGCAGTCATCGTCATCTCAGTGGGCTGCAACTGGACAAACGCCTATTCCAACATTTCAACCCCCTGCCGGCCTTTCTCGCCAGAACAACGATCCTTCCCAGCTCAAACAGGTCAGGCCGACTTCACCTCGAAGCAACCGCGAGCACTAGAAAGCCGCCCACCCGGATGTGGCCTGTCCGACCGAGGTGGTACCCGAGATCCCTTTCTTTGAAAAATACCTCACCTCTCCGACTGACGCATCGCCTCCTCCATGGCTTCCCACTCCCCTTGCAACGCTTCCTCTCTTGCCTCTTTAAGCAGTAAATCATCCTGCGTCGGTCCCTTCTTGTTCTTCTTCCTCTTTTCTCTTTCCAATTTCTCTGCCACCTGGCGCAGTGCCTTCTGCTCGGCCCTGCGATAGAAATCTTTTTCCCGCCTCTCAGCCCACCTGTGGTTTATCCTCATTAGCAAAACTACCCTCTGAACGTTTAACCTGGGCATTCCCAGTCCGGACCCACTCGTCACCCCGCAGGGGGCACGATTCGAGAGATCGAGGCCCGAAAGAAAATGGACTTGGTAGAAAGAAAGGAAGAAAGAAAGAGGAAACCAGGAGGGAAGCATCTGGGCCGCCCACGGTGGTGGCTTACTTCTCGAGATGGGCCTCGACCATGGCCTGGCCTTTGGGCGAGTCCGGCGAGATGCCGGGCACCTTCCAGTTTTTGAGAAAGTTCTCGCGCTCCCGCTCCCTGAGCTTCGCCTCCCTCGCCGGCCTCCGCTTCTTCAGCTCCTTGGCTCTAATTTTTGTATAATCGCCTGGCCTCATGGGAGGTATCGCCGTGTGGAACATGACGGCGGTATTGCTCGCCCTCATCGCGAGAAGAAGCGGCGGCCGCGAGGCCAGGGATATGCGCAGCCCGCGCAGCATCATGAGCGATGCCATATCTGTAGTAGAAGTGCTGGCGCCTCGTGTGTGCCTACGTACGCTCGTTAACCACAGCCGCACCCCTTAGACAGCGAACGGCGTCTGCATGGGATGTTGGTGTCACAGCTTGAAGGGACGATGCTGATATGAGATCATAATTAAGTGTCCACGCTAGGGGTGGCTTCATGGGGACTTTGGTGACAGAGTGTTTGAGATTACAGTTGTGATGTTGGTGGATGTGGTAGTAGTAACTACACATACTCACCGAGTTTGGTAATAGTCAAGAAAGGCAAGGCTTGGATGAAATTCAAGGCGCCTCTCGACGGGATATTCAATGAAAATTCTCCGCTGACATCCCAAAGACCCGAGGTCAGGGGTTTGGCGGGCTGTACAATACACAGGTCACACGGATGGTGACTCGCTTGGTATGGCAACGGGGCGGAACAGCTGACGTTGTGAATAGCCACACTCTAAAGCTTCTGCCTGATGGTTATAAAAGGGCCGTACTTTCACAGCTATTTGGAGACTCACTGTGAGGTTTATCTGTTCAACAATATAAAGTATATAACTTCCAGACTCGGGGGTCCTCCCTTTCTCTCATTGCAGTTGTTGGTGGTTCAAGACTTTTTAGGGCTCCTACGCTGTAGTGTGGGGCGCCTAGGTAAGCGCTATACAGACTGTACAGTACAAGTACAATACAGCACATATCCCCAAGGTATTTAAGGCAGGGCGGAATCACTAAAGCCAGCCTTGACCAAGTCCACTTTTGCAAACTAACGTTAGGGTCCATTATCCTCCACCCCCCGGCCCCGGACCGGACCCTGCAACCCAATCTCATTCACCCACCACCTATTGTCGATTCCTGATAATTAATTACGGACATATCGATAGATATCGATACGATACCATACGATACCATACGATACGATACGATACGTTACGATGCCACCACCCGCCGCTCTCCCAACCGTGGATATCTTCATCCTCACTTTCAACGCCGCGAAGAATTCAATAAACGTCCCGGGCTTTGCGAATCATCTATACAATGCCTTTCATAATAATGCGACAACGCTGCCCGAGTTGGTTGTCCTGTAAGACGCGCGATGCCCCTCGTAACATATGACAGCGTGGTCTCTAATCGAGACTCAATGCAGCTCCCTCCAAGAGATGGCACCGCTCGCGAAGGCCTTTATAGGTGGTTCCATCTTGAAACCATACTTCCAACGTTACGAATCCGCCGTAAATCTCGCCGCCGCCAAGTTCCTCACCGGAGAGGGACAGACCCCGCCGAAAGATAACATCTACAGACTGGCCACGGTTCGCAATGTCAGCATGACGGGCATCATGCTGCTCGCCCGTGACAAATACGCCGTGCGCAACGTTCGGACTACAGAGCTCAGCTTCGGCGCTGCCGACATGGCGAACAAGGGCGCGGTCGGACTGCGATTCCTATATACTAAAGAGGACGAGTCTGGTCAGAGCAGACAGACCGAGTTGACCTTCGTGGGCACACATTTACAGGCGTTCGAATGGAAACTGGAGACGAGGAATAAGAACTGGCAATCCATCGTCTCCGGGCTGGTCTTTGAGGATCCCAGGAGGTATATCAGCGGGAGAGCGCCGCAGTCGGAAGACGGCGGCGAGGAGCAGCGCCTCCTCGAACAGGATGGGACGCAGAGAGCGCTACACGATATAAGCATCTACAAACCTGGCAGCCACCTATTCGTCACTGGAGACCTCAACTACCGCCTCTCGACAACTGCACCTGAGACGGGGGCTGTATTTCCCAGCATCGACCCCGGTAGCCCCGATCACTACTCACGCTTCTTCGTTATGGATCAACTCACCGCAGAGAAAGCTGCTGGGCGGACTCTACATGGGCTGAGCGAAGCTGAGATTAAGTTTCCGCCTACTTACAAGCTGAAGGTGCTGCCTAAGAAAAGACCGGAAACGGAGACAGACCTCCTTCGAGCTGAACAGGGCGAGGACGATGACGAGGAGGAGGGGGCCGAGTGGAAGTGGGTAATCTACCGTTGGCCCGGATGGTGCGATCGCGTACTCTACCTCGACATCCCCTGGTGGGCGAAGGATGCCACTTCATCCAAAAATCTGGAGATGAAGGTCACGGCCTACAATGCGCTGCCCGCGGTTAGGACAAGCGACCACAGGGCAGTGTATCTGCGCGTCGACGTCCCGGTCATCGAACCAGCGGACCTAGCGCCGTCCCCCGCCGCCATAGAGGCAGAACTAACGCGCAGCATCAACGGCCATATGGTGGACCCTCGCGTCAGACTGCCGTTCCCGATCGACCCCGGTTCCTGGGACCACCGGACCTTCGTCAAGCAGTGCGAGCGCGTCATCGGTTGGTCCATGCTGATTTTCCAGTCCAAGCCGGTCATCGCCGTCTTCGCTACGTTGTTCATCATGGGACTTGGCGCGTGGTGGTTTAAAGGTTAGGGGCTTTCCTCGCAACCATGATTGCACTCTGCTCTTGCATGACATGGACTACTATATGGTTGGGTGCTGGCGTTTTACGATTTATATACAGTATGAGGGGCTTATCCATCGGAGTGGCGTTTACTTTACGGTGGTGGGTTGGAGAGTTCTGGCGATCCGTACACCTGCCTTTGCCAACATGCGATGTTGGGGGATTGCCGCATTTTCACGCATACGGTTTCTGGTTTCTGCACAAGAGCATTAGAGCCGCATCGATACCAAATTCACTTTTCGTCGACTGTCATTCGGGAGTAAATATGGATAATGTTCCGCATTTCACCACTCTGGTGTCTCCTAAGGACCGGAGCTAAGCTAGGGCCCAATGGTCTATCTTCCTCAGCGCTCCCCCTTCCCCCTTTGTCGCCGGATTTTTTCAATAAATTTTGCACTTAACGCTCAACCTAAAGCTCAGTTGTATGATGTAAGACATTGAATGCCAGCCGGATCCAGATCGCTACATTTTTTTATTTGTATTATTGGCCAAAGAGAGAGGTCTTTGTCCACCATGCATAGTCCACAGCCGCTCTTTGGCTACTTGCCTACCAACCCTTTGAGACATCGATGTCTACTTACACGCCACATACACTTGCTTGCTTGCTGGCTCAATGGCCCCAGATATCTACGGACACAAAATTTAGATTATCAAGGAGGCAGGCCATGACGAGCATACACACAAGATCAACAACACCCGTGCCCCATGCCCCATGTCCCGAATGCCGTCCCTCATCCCGGACATCCTATCGTCCCCCTCCCCCGAGGGCAACGATCGTCGCTACGTGGCCCGCGCGCGCCGCGACCGCCGTCTCGAGCTCGCCGCCTGGGACCTCCGCGGCCTACGCACCCAGACCTGTCCTTCGTGCTCGGCCTCTCGTGGCGCGTCCGCGGCTGCACTTCGGACGTCGACCTCGCCGGCGGCCTCGATGTAAGGAGGGTCGCGTGGTTGCTTCCTGGGGTTGTGTGGAGATGGTTGTGGAAGCACTTTGAGTTTAGGGGGGAAAAGGAGAAAAACGGGGTGGTGGATGAGGAAGGGAAGGGGGAGAGAGATGGGGAGCCTAAAGGGGACCAGAAGAAGAATGTGGTGGGGAAGAGAAATGTGAAGGGCGGCGGGAAGAGGGAATGGAAGGGAAAGAAACAGGTGAAAAACCCGCCGTCCCTGCACGACGACCTCGTCGCTGCGCTACCGCCGCATTCGCGCCCACCTTGGTTTACTACCTTCAAACATCCTGCCTTGCCACCGACAGTACAACAACCCCCTCACCACCCCGGCTACCAGCAACGGGACTTCTCCGCGATACTAGCGCAGGTCGACACCGGCGCCCTCGCGTCCCTTGCCCTGCAGACCCTGAAACAGCGCCGCGGGCCCTCGTACTACGCGCCGCTTCCGTGCGTCGGGAGGCCCGTCTTCGGCTCCGCGCATGTGCTGTATCCGGTCTCGTTCGACGACGGCCGCCGGACGCGCTGGATCGTCAAGGTGCCCGTGACCGGCACGCCGGACGTCTGGGATGAGCTCGGCTCCGACGCGCTGAGGGGCGAGGCGCTCGTTTTGAGGATGTTGGGGACCCTAGGAAGGGCGAACGGGAGGGAGAATGGGAGGGGGCTTAAGGGTAGCCGGAGAGGAGAAGGGGGCAGGTTCCCGGCCCCCGAGCCCGTACGCGTCGACCCCGGCGTCCATAACGCTCTGCACGCTCCCTACCTCATCATGGAGTTCGTGGAGGGGATCCGGCTCGACGAGTACTGGTTCGCGGGCACCGATGCCGGTACCCACGGAAAGACCTACACCTCCTACAGCGCGGACCACGTCAAGCTCCGCCGCCGCAAGGTCCTGCACTCGCTTGCGCGCACGATGCTGCGCCTCGGCACCTGCGGCACGGAGCAGGGCGGCGGACCAGTCATCGACGAGGCCACCTGGCGCGTGCTTCCCGGCGCCGCGGCGCCAGCGCGCCACCTCGACGTCGGCGCCATGGTCGGTCGGTGGCTCGACCGCTCCGACGGCCGCGGCACGGAGGACGAGCGCACACCGGTCTACGCGGCCGTCTGGCCGCACGACGACCCGCGCGAGACCTACACGGCGCCGCTGGATCGGTACCCGCCCACGACGGAGGCCGCGCGGGGCGTGGACGCGCTCCTGCGGCTGCTGATCGGGATGCTGCGGGAGCCCGGGCGAGCGGGGGGCGCCGAGGGCGAAGGGGAGGGTGCGGGGACTCTCCCGTTCGTCCTCGCGCATCCGGATCTCCAGCTCCGGCACGTCATCGTCTCCGAGGACGGCGAGGTCGCCGGCATCGTGGGCTGGGACGGCGTGCGCGCCGTGCCGCGGTCCGTGGGCAACGAGGCGCTGCCGCGCTGGCTCGTCCGCGACTTCAATCCGTTCGTCTACGGCTGGCGGCCGGCGGCCGCCGCCGCGGGGCTGGGGCTGGTCGCCGCGTCCGATGCTCCGGGGGAAAGGGCAAGGAGCGGCTCCTACTACTCCGAGTGCCCGCCCTGGGCCCCCGCGGAGCTCAGGGACGCGTACGTGGATATCGTCAGGCGGCTGAAGAGGGAGAAGACCGCATCGGGGACGGGGGTCCGGGGAGCCACGGCTAGGGGGAATTATCAGCGCAACGTCGACGTCACGAGGCTGTCGCTGCTGGCGCTGTCGCTGGACGAGGCGGTCAGGGATCCGAGGTGCCGCGGCGCAATCCTGCGGCGCGTGCTGGAGAAGTGCTCGACGCGTTTCGAGGAGCCGCTCGAGTACGAGTACTTCGTGGACGTGCTGGGCTGCGGGGATAGGCTCGACCGGCGTAAAATGAGGCGCCTGGCGAGGAATTTCGCGGAGCTGGCCGAGAGGGGGTTTGTTAGGGGTGCTGTCGCTTGGTAACTGACCATGTTGCGATATCGTGGTCAGGGTCGAGCCTGTCGGATTTGCTATTCCCCAAGCTAATGGCAAACTCGTACTCGGGAAGAACAGCAAGGTCGTCGGTAGACAGGAGTCCATTAGCGTGAAACATGACGGATTGGAGCCGGGTATGGTAGGCGCTAGAACGGCGTGCGTCCTTCAAGAGATAAGGCCCCGATGTCTTGAGAGTAGGTGATATTGTACCTAAAGCTGTCCCGTCTCCTAAACCATCTTTTCCCGTGGTGCCTAGATCCTGCCACCTTATGCGAACTATCAGTTGTAGTTAGGGTAGTAATTGCACCATATATAATGCTAACTCTAACGACATGGGAAGACGCCTGTGTCACTTGTCTTCTCTCCACTTCTATAGGCATATGATAACCGGGTTAACACTGTCACGATCCCGTTACCCACGTTATTCAACGGCGTTTGACATATCTACTGCGCTTCTATGCTAAGAGGTCTCTACACACCCCGTAAGGTCTACGACGACACCATGCTCTACTATATCTATACTGCTATACCAGGTCCCACCCTCCCATATCTACCAGGCCCGCGAACTTTCACATCCCCGTGAGCGGAGCCAGCTTGATGCCCTTGGGGACGACGAACAGCCCCCTGGCGAGGACGCACGTCCGGCCGTCGAGCGTCTCGACGGAGCCCTCGACCCAGGCCTTGCGATCGCTCTTCCCGGGCGCCGCTTCTCCACTTGCCGGCCGCGCGCGCACGATGTAGAACGCCTCGGTGCGCGTCGGCGCTTTGTACGTGAGCTCGAGGCTGGCGGTGACGCCGGTGCGCGAGGGGAAGCGCAGGATGGCGCACCGGCCCAGGCTCTCGTCGAGCACCGTCGCCAGGCACCCGCCGTGCACGACGCCCGGCCAGCCTGCCGTGCCGCCCCCGAAGTACACGACGCTGAGGCACTCGCCCGTGGCGTCGTTCCGGAAGACGCGCTGGTACGCGAGCCCGCGCGACCCGGCCAGCGCGTCCGACGTCAAGCGCGGTTCTCGTCGTCGTCGCCTCGGTGCCACGCCGGCGTCCGAGGTGGCCGAGGTTTCGGAGTCCTCGATCCCGGAGTACGCATCCCACGACGTCCATTCCGGATCCGCCTCCAGCCGCTGCACGAGCGGCAGCGCCGCCGCCTTGCGCCGGATCACCGCCAGCAGGTGCTCGTCCTCGGGCGTCCCGGGCTCCGGGAGGTTCGGCGGCGCGATGGTGATCCGGAACAGCGAGCCGAGCGTCGTTCCGATGAGCAGGAAGAAAGCCGCGTAGAGGAGTCGGCCGCGCCGCCGGCGAGGGGGCTTCGATTGTTGTTGAGGATCTGTGGTTGCTTGCGCATCTGATGGCGCTGCTTGCCCGTGAGGTATGGCGGCTGTGCTGGTTGGAATTGGTCCCGGCTGCTTGGGTTGGGCTGCCTTCGGGGGCTCGTTGAAGCGCCGCGGAGATGTCGTGAGGAGCCTAGATACTACTATTATGGTGCATGGTGAGGGCGCTCGCCGTATTGTTGGTGTGTAAAGCCGCGGGTGAGCTGATCGCCACACCGGCAGAGAATATAGGGTCTGGGTTCGAGGACGCAGCATGATGGCGCTACTCCCCTCACCGGTCTGACTGGACGGGGCGGCCGGTAAGGTTCAATGGGCTACCGGATATTAGAACTCAAGAGCTTCGAATGATGTCGTGGTTGGTGGATACGCAAGACCTTTGCAAGTTGTACAAAGTAGAACCCCATGTAAGATTCCGCTCAGAACATGGGATCCGGGCCTCGGTAGTCGGCAGTTTGTACTCCGCCCCTAGGTACAGCTTCCCACCTGACGTACGTAGTACGTACAGGTCCCAGGTCATTTTTCTTAGTTACCTCCACCCAGCCCGCCCGCCACGTCCCCCCCACTGCCGAAAGACCTCACAGTGGGCCGGAGCAATAAATGACGCTAGCTTTTCGGTAGCAGCATACTCCAAAAAAAGGCTGAATTAATGTAGTTTGATTGGTTACTGTGAACCTTCTGGCTGGTACACTAGGACATTTGTCATTACAGGTTGGCGAAGCGTATCCTCGAACAAATTGTGTTGGCTGTAACCTTGCATAGATATGCCGGGTAGCGAACATATCCGATTGTCCAATAGAACCTCTTGTTGAACTCTTCCGGCGTTAACATAAATTAGTCATGATAGAAGAAGAACCTACATAACTGGCCTGTCAAGATATATGCAACTCCCAGGGTTATTCTCAGTTAGTTATTCCACTGGTCCGCCATATGCTGCTGTATAAGGCGAAAAGGTAGATACCTATCGAAATTGTATAGAACGTACATTTGGCCACTTCGGCTAACATCGAATTTCGTTGCATTACAATCACGGCAAGTATTTGCAAACCCCGTCAGAGCATATTCTATTCCTATATAAATTTATATGGCAGCCTTACCTGACTTTTGAAATGGACCTCGATGGAGGTAACTAAGAATACCCCTTGGAGTTGCAGTAGGCGGGTGGAGTAACTAACGAAAAAGCTCTCTGCATCCTGTAACCCATTGCTAAACAGCCTACGAGATGGCAGGTACTTCTGAATGAAGGTGCCACGCAGTACGTGAGGGGCATTTCTACTGAAGCTCAGGGCTTGACTTGTACCTAACATCATCATCATCATCTAGACCACCCAAAAGAACTTCACGTTTTCTCTGGGAACCCCGGGCGGAGGCCAGTGCTCGATAAGGCTAAACCGCGCTGACATGTTCTGGCTTGGCGTACTCTTGATTCTTAGATTGGGAAATAGCGTGGAATAAGCATCCACCTCACCACCATAATCCACAAGGGGTAATTTCTATTAGTTTCTCCAACCAGAGTCCCGAGATACTGTAATTGGCTAGACGTAACCGTAACCCCTATTTCGTTGTATGCGAGGTAACATCATCAATTATTCTGCTCTTTCCTACTGCTATCGTTACGATTCGGGGTCGTTGTTGACATTGTTACAGCTAATCCGCCGCCCGAAGCGTGGGCGAAGTATGGAGGCGTTGTTTTTTTATGTGTTTGGTATGATCGCCTAAATACGTTGTGATAAGCTTTGAATGGCTTCAAGCGGTGTCGAATTCGCGTTGAATAGGAAGGAATGGCTTGCGATAGGGGGACTTAATTAAGCTGCCATTGCGTTGTCGAAGTGAAGATAAATTGATGGCGTATTTTCCCGATTGAATTTTATGTGCTTCTACGTTCTAACTTCATGAGGAAAGTTTTTTGGGGTCGAGTGGTAAACTAACCGAAATACCCTTGTTTATTCTATAATCCCTGATCCTTCCGTGACGGATCCCAGTTAACGTACATACACGTAGATGGCCTTCAACGGTCCGCCGACTGAGCCGTTAGCCTCCTTTTATTGCGACTAGTCTATGATTTCATGACGGGCCGACGTTTCTATCTATTCCAGCCTGAGAGGTCGCGAAGAAATAAGAAAAATACACGATACCTGCTTCGGAAGACCTGCTTCGGAAGACCTGCTTCGGAAGGCCCGTAATGCCAAGATTTTCGTCTAGTATAACGCTCCTCTCAATTACAGACGAAACAGTCAGCGAAGGAGAGATGGATGAATTGCATATTAACTTGCCTATCCTCCAGAATCCGGATCCGGTCCCTAATTAACGAAACATTCCTTCTTTGAAGCTGCCGCCTTTGTGTTTTCCACTAAATTGATTGGTGTCCCCATTGTGCTATTCACTCTTGTCGCTTGTTTCATCAATTGCTGCTGTGCCATATAAGTTTGCTTCGGCCGCCCAGGGCATGTCTGGCTAAAGTTAGCGCATATTGTCTTCCACCGTCCCGGGAGGGAAACTTTGTAAAGGCCGAGAGTCCCCCTCGCGGGAGGCCCGTACTCCGCCATGGGGTGGGATTATGCGCTTGTGTGAGCACCATATCCATAATCACAATATATCGCATCGCAAAGAGGCGAAATAAGACTGACCAGATCACAGGCACATCAAGTTTACCATACCCCTGGCTGGTCTTCTCACAGTCCTGTTGAGACCCTTGCTTACGAGGACTGATCTGTACAAGACATCGGCCTTGATAGTCATTGCCTTCACCTCTGCGTTGCCATGGGACTCATATTTGGTCCACCAGCGGATATGGACGTATCCCAAGGACGCGGTTCTTGGGCCGAGGCTCTTCAAGGTCCCGGTTGAGGAGCTGTTCTTTTTTGTTATACAGACTTACATTACGTCTATGTTCTACATCTTGCTGAACAAGTCTTCTTTCCACCCCCAATATCTTACCAACAAGACTGACTCGTCCCTGCGAATGCAGTTCGCCCGGAGGTTCGGTCAGTCTGCCTTGACGGTACTCATCGCCGTGGGCATATATTACGTGAATAAGGGCGGAGGGGAGACATATCTCGGGCTCATCCTAGCCTGGGCCTGTCCATTCGCTCTCCTCACCTGGACCTTCTCCGGCTTGTTCCTGATCAGACTCCCAACAGCCAAAGTCGCTCTTCCCATTCTTATACCGACGGTGTATCTCTGGGTTATTGATGACCTCGCCCTTGGACGGGGCACTTGGGCCATCGAGACAGGGACGAAGCTAGGCATCCGCCTATTCGGAAGTCTTGAACTGGAAGAGGCCGTCTTCTTCTTGGCCACCAATTGCCTGATCGTCCTTGGCTTGGTCGCGTTTGACAGGGGCACGGCGGTGGTGCACACGTTCCCCGAGCTCTTCCCCGAAGCACCAGCGAACCCGTCTTTCGCTCTCGTTCTTAAGGGTGTCTTCACGAATCCCGAGAAATACGACATTAGACGAGTCAGAGGGCTAAGGGATGCTGTGAACAGGTTACGGCGTAAAAGTCGAAGCTTCTACCTCGCCAGCGCTGCTTTCCCCGGCCGTCTCCGTATCGATCTAGTCCTCTTGTGAGTAGCCAATCCACGAGTCATTTGAAGTGCAAGCTAATAATCCGAAGATATTCTTTCTGCAGAGTAGCGGATGATTTGGTCGACGAAGCCCGCACCCAGGCGGCGGCCTTGGAGTGGATAGACAAGCTGACTAAATACCTTGATCTTGCCTACGCTTCGGACGCCAAGGCTTCTGCTTCCACTCGGAACCTCGGCGGCTATATTGACAGGAGCTTCCCCGAGTCGGCGCGCTCTGCATTGAAGCTCTTACCGATCGATCGGCTCCCCAAAGAGCCCCTCTATGACCTTTTGGAGGGTTTTAAGATGGATCTATCCTTTACGCAAAGTGATAACACACAGGGCAGCCTACCTTTTCCTATCAAAGATGAACATGCGCTTGAGACGTACGCTCACCGCGTGGCGAGTACCGTCGGCGAGCTCTGCCTATGGCTCGTTTTCTACCACGGACAGACCCGACTGCCCAAGGACAAGGAAGCAGTGCTCGTGCAGGCAGCACAGACGATGGGACACGCGCTCCAGTACGTGAACATCGCGCGCGACATCAAGGTCGACGCGGAAATCAACAGGGTCTACCTGCCCACGAGCTGGCTGGAGGAGGAGGACCTCGCCCCGCGGGATATTATCAGAGATCCCAACCAGCCCGCGGTGGAGAGGCTGAGACAGAGGCTCCTCGACCTGGCCTTTAAGGAGTACGGACGGTCGCGGTCCACCATGGACATGATACCCGACGACGTTCGGGGCCCCCTTATAGTGGCCGTCGAGAGCTACATGGAGATCGGGCGGGTACTGAGGGAGAGGAAGGGCGTCCCGTCCTCCAGGAACCCTAAACGAGCGACGGTCCCACGCGCCAGACGCGTATGGGTTGCGTGGAAGAATCTTTCTTTGACTTGACTCCAAATGGGAAAGGCCGGTGTTCGTGTTATCTATGGGGGCATGCTTTTTGGGCAGTGGAGGAAGATTGCATTATTCACCATTCACGGAGCAAGTTGTTGGCATAGCAGTGAAGCCTTGGATATCACCATGTAGGACCCCAATTAAGCACCAGTTTATGTAATGATTTAACGTCTCAATTTCAAACACAATAATAATAACAAACGACTAGATGAGTTATGCCATGCGGTAGACCACATATTGGAGATTCGCAGCGAATCGCCCACCGATTTCCCCCAAAAAAAAAACCATAGTTTAGCAAGCGCTCCCTTGCGTATATGGAACGTTCTACGTTGTAATGGATATTTCGAGGCTCTCGGGAGGGGCTGCTGACTGCACGAACGTACATGCTGACTGACCCCTGATTGGCAACCACTGAACCGAACGGCCCCAGTCGTTGCCGAGGGCTCGGCTCGATCAATGCATGTCCTAGGGGACTACTGGATCGTATTCCTAATAAAGCAGTTGCCAGAACCACCGGGATCAGCTAACCCAGCCTAATGCAGCATCATCCTTAGCTATCCCCACTTGCTGTCTGGCCAATGGTTCAAAGAGGCATTTCCACCGATGCAACAGGGTGTATTGCAGAGTAGCAATGCATATCTAGCGGGAAGTTCGGGCTACGCCACCCTGCAGGCAGTATGCAGGTGGACCAACCTACGGTACTGGGTAACCTCTAGATATTGGGGCGGTTCTCTCGCATTTCACATGGCTACCGAGCAGTCGGGGGGTTCCCTCTGCCTTTTGCGGCTCGTCCCACTTTCTTCTCTTAAAAAAGGAAAAATCTAAGACAGCGCGAGAAAGTGATGAATCATGCTGAATTCTCCGCCGCATTCGCATATCTCGCATTCCCATCTCGGGGCATTTCTGGCATAGGAAAAGATACGGATACGATGATGAAACCATGAGGACGCGGCTGGGGGGGGGCCTAGAGCTCGAGGTACGTGATGCTTGCATTGTGACTAGATCTCCACGTGTCAGGCAGGGAGTCGATGATCGTTCCATTGCTGGGCGTCGCTAAGGCAGAGTCGTGTCTTCCCACTGCTGATTTGTTAACTGATCATAAGTTGGCCGCGATACTACCTACCTCGGAGTTTCCAAGCAACGTTTGCCGGATGTTATACGATATTGTACGATAGCTACAAAGTTGTGTACCCGTCATCCATTTTATTGTTAATTAAGGTTCTCTTTCCTGTAAGTACAGGCTTGCCTCCTCTCTGCAATCGGCTTTTCCGCGATCATTGCTGACATTATCCACGGCGGAAAGAGGATAATGAGATCTTTTGTGTATATTTATTGACTTGGATTGTGTTTCCCACGACCGGTACAACTCTACGGTGTCCCCCAATCCCTACCTACCTTAGTATAGAGTATCCTAGGCCCAACAGCTCACGGGCTTCGCTCCAATAGGCCCGATCTTCGTCTAGACGCCATCTCACTCTCATTGGCCAGCAAGACTTCAGACCGAATTGAAGCATGTCGAAACCGCAGCAACGGAGCGCCATCATCGTCGGTTAGTGGGATATTTACTTCCCCTTGTAAACGCACGAAGAAGTCGAGTGACTTGGGTGGACGAACCGAAAACGGGCTAACCTCCGATCCAGGCGCCGGCGCCGGTGGCATCGCGACGGCGGCCCGCCTGGCCAAGGCCGGGTTCGCGGTGACGGTGGTCGAGAAAAACTCGTTCACGGGCGGTCGGTGCAGCCTGATCCACCATGAGGGCTGGCGGTTCGACCAGGGGCCGTCGCTGCTGCTGCTTCCGAAGCTGTTCGCGGAGACGTTCCACGACCTTGGGACGACGCTCGAGGCCGAGGGCGTGGAGCTGCTGCGGTGCCCTACCAACTACAGCGTGTGGTTCTCGGATGGCGAGATGTTCGAGCTCTCGACGGACCTCGCACGCATGAAGGCCCAGATCGAGCGCTGGGAGGGCAAGGACGGCTTCCGCCGATACCTCGCGTGGCTGCGCGAGGCCCACAGCCACTACGAGCTCAGCGTGCGCGACGTGCTGCACAAGAACTTCGCGAGTCTGCGCGATGTCCTGAGCCCCACCTTCGTCGTCACCGGGCTCCGGATCCACCCGCTGCACTCCATCTGGTCCCGCGCCTGCAAGTACTTCTGGACCGAGCGCCTGCGCCGCGTCTTCACCTTCGCCACCATGTACATGGGCATGTCGCCCTTCGACGCCCCCGCTACCTACTCCCTGCTGCAGTATACGGAGCTCGCCGAGGGGATCTGGTATCCTCGGGGCGGCTTCCACGCCGTCCTCGAGGCGCTCGTGCGGCTCGGCAAGCGCATGGGCGTGCAGTACCGGCTGAACACGCCGGTGAAGCAGGTCTTGACGCTGGCAGACGGCAAGACGGTGCGCGGCGTGCAGCTCGAGTCGGGCGAGGTTCTCGAGGCGGACGTGGTTGTGATCAACGCGGACCTCGTGTACGCGTACAGCAACCTGTTCCCGCAGGAGCAGCAGCAGCCGGGCCTCGCGCGCTACGGGCGGTCGCTGCGCGCCAAGGCCACCTCCTGCAGCTCTATCTCGTTCTACTGGAGCGTGCGCCGTAAGGTGCCGGAGCTGCAGACACACAACATCTTCCTCGCCGACGAGTACCGCGAGTCCTTCGACGCCATCTTCGACCGCCAGGATCTGCCGCGCGAGCCCAGCTTCTACGTCAACGTCCCCAGCCGCATCGACCCCTCGGCGGCGCCTGAGGGCTGCGACGCCGTCATCGCCCTCGTGCCCACAGGCCACCTGCGCGACTCGCGCGGCTTCGGGCCCGGTACTACCGCCGTTAAAGACAACGACGGCGTGCCGCGCGAGCTCGACTGGCCCGCGCTCGTGGACCGCGCGCGGCGCGCCGTGCTGCAGACTGTGGCGGCGCGCACGGGGTGCGGCGACCTGTCCGAGTCCATCGTGCACGAGGAGGTCAACGACCCGCGCGTCTGGGAGGCCAAGTTCAACCTCGACAAGGGCTCGATCCTGGGGCTTAGCCACAGCTTTCTCAACGTGCTATCGTTCCGGCCGCGCACGCGTGCGCGCGGGCTCCGCGGCGCCTACTTCGTCGGCGCCAGCACCCACCCGGGCACCGGCGTCCCCATCGTGCTCGCCGGCTCACGCCTCACCGCCGCCCAGATCCTCGAAGACCTCGGCTTGCCCGTCCCCTGGCGCGGCGTCCCCTCCGCCATCCTCGACCAGGGCGTTCCGCAGGACCTCAGCACGCCGAAGCTGGATAGGCTGACGCCCCCGAGGCGCGGCGCCGCCGTGGCGTTCCTGCTGTTGCTTGTCGTCTGGTTTGCGCTGTACGTGCGTTATTGGCGCCCCGTAGTTTAGGGGCTGCCGTGGTTACGATTAGGAGGTCGGCGGGGTTTCTACTTGCCTTGCCTTTCGGATGGCGTCGGAAGGGCTTTTAGGCTTGGACGGCGCTCAGGAGGTACATTGGTGGTGTCATTGCTTGGGACTCAGGGCGGTGGTTAGATATTGAACGGCTGGTGATAATGCAGCCCCGTGGGACGAACGATGATAAGTTGGATACATACCGTAGGGAGTAGCTCAGGGGCAATTTATATACCGTCAGATCCCATAATACACGTATAATGGATGAGTCCCTACTGGGGAGAACTGCTCGTTCATTCGTCGCACTTAGGAGGGCTAGGTGCCTGGATATTGAAGATCGAATGGGTACATATTTATCCTGGCCGGGCCACAATATGGCATTGTACAGGGCTAGTAACGTCGGCGTCCTGATTCTTCTTCCTGGCGACCCCAGCTGGCCAATTAGCGAACGGTATCAAGCACTCATACGTTGTCCCGCTACCTCAACCTGAAGTGGCCGGGCAACGGCCCATTTAGGCTCACCTCCTTTCTCGACCAAGGTTAAGAGGTCTCTACATAGTGGCAGGGATCGCCTAATTGCCCGGTCGGTCGCCCTCAAGCGTCACGCCTATATCCTCTTAGGAGGTGGCTTACGGTGTCCGATGCGCCAGCTTTAGAGAATAGCGGCACGGCCGACGATGGCCCGGCTTATCTTCTAGACGAATACGAGCGCTTTTCCTCTAGCATCATGTTGACATAATCAAGACGAGGGACGCTTGGACGCGGACTTACCTAAAGAGGGCAAGTGAACAACGAACGCTTCAGAGAGTCTCCAGCATTACAGCCCGCTCTTCTCTAAGTCGGAAAGGCATTCCCAGACGCTACTTCCTCTCTCACGGAAGACATGTGGTTTGTGATATCACGGAGAAACATAGTCAGATGTAACAGTGCAGGGGGGCTCAATAACCACGGGTACCAAATCTACAGAGCATGTCTTTTCATGTCTCATGAACGCCTAACTGAGCACCAGTACGACGGTGGCGTGCGGCATTAGAGAGGATATCTTCCCGCGACGAGTCACTCTCGCTTTTATCTTCCCAACATCAGCCATGAGTCGGGCGTTTAAACTCCAGCAGTTGCTCTTCATTCCGTAGTACGGCGCCTGGGAAAATGAGGGTGGCGGTTGGGTGGATCCCTAGCCAGGTGAGAAGTCGAGCAAGTCAAAGAGAAATTGCTACGGCCAGCAGAACAGATACACCGTACATCTAGCGCGGTGTTGCCATGGGCGGCGGCCATTGTTGCATCGGCCTGTGCGGTAGAGCCCAGCCGTTATGCTGCCACGGGCCATCGCCCCCTCCTCTACCGCCTCGATACCCACCACCACGGTAACCAGCTCGCCTTCCACCATAGCCCCACCCGCCACGATACCCGTCACCGTTAGCTCCTCCCCCGCCGCGGAAAGCGCCGCCCCCAGAGTTGCCGTTGTTGTTGTTGTATTGCATAAAATTCACGGCCGGGCCGGACTGACGGTGGACCTTGCCGGCCGGGCGCTGAGGGACGGCAGCAGCCGGCTGCCGCTGGCCGTTGGGACCACCGCAACCACAACCATTAGCAGCTCCGCCGCCGCCGCCGCGGCCCCGACCGCGGCGGCGGTTGAAGGGGCTCCGGGGGTTCTTCGGCTTCCCTTCGACGATGAAGTCGATCTTCTTGACGGGGTTCTCGACCATCTCGAGGCCGGCGAGGCCGAGGCGGTCGCGGTCCTCCTCTGGCGTCGTCCAGGCTTGAAAGACGTTCTCGAGCCTCTCTAGCCCGCGCAACTCGGGCACCCAGCGCTTCACGTACGCGCCCTCCTTGTCGTACTCGAAGCCCTGCTTGACCGGGTTGAAGATGCGGGCCTCGCCGCGCGGGTCGTTGCCCACGCCCGACATGTACTGCCAGTTGGCCCAGTTCGAGTTGACGTCGTAGTCCACCAGCAACATCTCGTACCACTCGGCGCCGTAGCGCCAGTCGATGTTGAGGTGCTTCGCGAGGAAGCTTGCCACGTTCTGCCGCGCCCGGTTCGAGGTGTAGCCGGTGTATAGGAGCTCTCGTTGGGAGGCATCGATCAGGCCCATCCCCGTCGTGCCCGCGAAGAGCCGTTTGAGTGTTTTTTCTACCTCTCCGTCGGACTGCGATTGGCCCTGTGTCGCTTCCTTGGGCTTTGGCGACTTCCATTTGCTACTATGGTCATCCCGAAACCCAGACTGGTAGAACAGCCTCGACTTGAACTTTTTTGTGCAGAGTCGCATATAGTCACGCCAGAGCAGCTCGAAACGGATAGTCTTGGTGCTTTCATTTTCACCCTCACCATATCCTTCAGTCCCAGCGAAGGATTCAGATGTGCCATCTTCGAATGCTAGGAGTGCCTCGTGGACTTGGCGGGCGGTAATGCATCCCTGTGCAAGATATGCCGAGAGCTTGGTGCTGAACTCAGGGCCCAATAGCCCGTTACGGGTGTCTTTGTAGGTATTCGCGAGGCCTGATTTCATTAGGTCCTGTAAACGCTTTTGCGCGTTGTCCTCCCCCCCTTCGAATGGATGCGCAGATACGGCTCCCTCGGGGAAAGGTGGGACCTCAGGTAGACCAACTTTAAGGGGCGCCAACAGACCTTCCTCTAGCTTTTCGTACGAGGACGGCACCCCGAAAGGATCTCCCCGATCCACAATATCTGACTGCTCAATCCGACTAGGCAAGCTTCCTTGCTCAGGTGTCGTCAAGACCGGTCTCGGCTTCTCTCGCAGAGGCTCCATCAGCTTACGGTAAGTAGTATATACATCAGGGAGGTCCTGGGGGCAGGCTAGTTTTGTATCCCGACTATGTGGGCATTGTCAGCCTCCCATATCATCCATTCAGCTACTGCCGTGCCTCATAATAGAGAGTTGACTCACTCATCAATGAAGTATTTCTCATCCGGCCAAACGCGGAGATCTATGCCAGTCTTCGAGCAGATATCCGCTAAGGCCGCTTCATTTTTCTTCTCTTCGTCGCCTTCTTCTTCGACCATCCAAACTGCTCCTACATTGAACTGCTTCTCTCGTAGCTTGCCGATGACGCTCCTGAGGACGGTTTCGAGCGCCCCCGCCCTGATGGTCAAGTCGTTTCCTAGCTTCTCCAAATTCTCCTTTAGGTTCCAGACTGTCTTGGCGATGAATTTAGTGCGATGTGGTCCACACCTCCAGAATCGACCCAGGGCACTTTTAGCTTCGGGATACGGCGACTCATGTCCATCTCTCAGAAGGCCTGATATCTCAACCTGTTGGGGCAGAAACACAAAGAGGGGAAGGAGGTGTGTAAACCCATGGTCGGACGAGGTTGAGAGTTTATGCAGGATTGGATTATCTGAGACTCTCATGTCTCGGCGGACAAGATAGATGAGGACGGTACTCTCTACCATGGCCGTCAACAGAGTTTCAGGCCCCGGTAAGGTATTCTGACAACGAGACTTGAACCTCGTCAAAGGTATTGCTCAACGAAGCCCCTGGAAGGCTAAGACTGAACAACACGAATATTGAGGTTATGCCATATGAATGATTCCGACTAGTCTGCACAGAGTTAGGGTCTATGCCGGAGACCAAGCCGATTGCGTTTCAGCCCGCTGTTGTGAGTAATACGAATAGAGAACTGACGTTGCAAAAGTGTGAAGATCCTAAGTGAAGTGATGAGTATCACGTCGAGACGGGACAAGCACACGTAGAGTGTTCGGATGCTAGCACAACTGAACGACCCAAAATCCGGAGCAAGCTGGGCTATGCTCAGTCCAGCCTTTGGGAGAACTGCCGCTATATGAAGGGCTTGACTAAGCAGATCTAGACCCTGGGTCAGTAACCACAGGTTGGGGGCACCCTAGGAGCCGGGGCGAGGCAGAAGCTATCCTGGCAGGGAGGCCAAGGATTACACTGCTAGGGTAGCCGCTGCTATGGGAACCTGTCCGACGATAATAAGTGGAAAGGCTCCGCAAAGAGGAAAAAAAACGTTAAGAACCGACCTCAGTTGCATCAGAGCAGCCCATATGCCGCCAGCGATAAAACCAGGAGTTCCGCCAATAGGATGTAGATTAAGGACCTTGACGCTGTACGCTGTGATGTGGCATACGCCAAGGGGCCCGGAACAGATTAAAGAGTCGGAAACCATCCCGATACTCTAGTTAAAGGAGATCGCATATGAGACGTGAAGTCCAGACATGCCATGGACATTCCGTCACGATATCCTGAGACAGCTTGACTATAGCCACTCGGGGAAGCCGTTCCCAGGTGCCAGCTTTGCTTTGGGGTAGCCAAAGGCAGATGGCGTGCGAATTCATATTGGCTAGACTGGGAAGTGAAAGGAATTTGGCGTTGATTGTGGGTGTAGATCGGCCGCTTTGCGTGCAGGTAGGCCGCGTTGGCGAAAAGATCTATCTGTGCTTGGGATTGGCTTCCAGATCGGAACGCGTCTAGAATCGGCCCCGATGTGTATGATGGTTTCCAGGGTCTGGAGATCGGAGGCACCACAAATAAGATTTTATGGGGCCCGGAGTGCTCCCTAACCATTACTGGTGGTCGCTCTTCCCCCCTGGCTCCCGTGCCTTACATATGCACGCTCACCATGGACCAGAAGACGCCTGCCATATAAACGGAGCCTACAAGGGCGCCCAAGTTACATGTATGTGTGGGCAATGGGCATACTTGCAGCTACTTTCCGACATGTCTTTGATCTGGTTAAAAGCCGAGATGATACGGACGGAAGCAGCCGGTTCGTGTCGGGCCGTGAATTATCCGATGATGTTCATGCTCTTAGGTATTACACATGCAGCTGGCGAGATAAGGGAAATCATGAGGCGACTCGGTACCTAAGGTCAAAAGCGTCCTGGCGCGCCGTGAAGACCTCGAATGTGTTCTGTACAGTAATTAATCTGAGTAGGGCTAGAAATGAGATGGGGCACGTGAACCTTACCCCACGATCTACCTGCTACCGTACTTCCAGCCTGTATATTACGAACGGTACGTCATTACACTAGCAAATCAATACCAACGTCCCGATTTTTTAAATTCGAATATCTGTAGGTAGTAGAACAGTTCCAAAAGGATATGTATTAACCCATATACACGGCGAAATACATATCATGGTCTATTTTCATAGTTCTAAGCTTCACGCAAAGGATTAAGGAGCACCAGATTGTTAGCCAGTTCGGGATCCCCAGACTTTCGTACCCCGTACCTTGATCAGCTAACAGGACATCGATCGGAGATCCAAAGCGAGCATGAAGAAAAACAAATATGTCGTGTAAGTTAAATTTGCTGAGATACAAGTAATTAAACACTGGAAAACCGGGTTGAAAGTCTAGTTGGGTAATGTCAGATCCAGCTGAAGGCTAGGATAATCAGCTGAGTCTGTTAGCTGAGCCTGGTGGAGATTACTTTATGCGTTCTGGTTCAGCTTTCTCTCAGCAGCAACTGTTTTTATGTGTATTTAAGGAGGGTTCACTACCCTCTGCTTCTAGCTAGGACATTTCAGAGGTCAACCTGATAATTCATCCCTCTTCAGTTATATATATGCTTCAGTGTGTGATGTCAGGGTCTCATAGTAAATCATGTCCGGTTAGAGCTTGAAGTATTTACTCTGTATAGTTTCCCGCCGACAGTTCCAACAGAACAGAAAAACTCCCTACCGGAAGGATTCAAATAATACATGAGGTTACAATGCTTTACGTGTTCTAAATTCTTGTTTAAAACGGTCCCGGTGATAGCACGACAGGTGACGTCGCGAACCCGCCCGGCCGCTGCTTGCTCGGAACCTGCCAGGTGGCACGCCTGTCAGCATTTCCCAGCACTCGACTCAACCTTCGGTAATGGGAAAAGTTAGTGAAACATGAGTAGGTAACGCACGGCATGCCAGCCAGGTAGCTCTTCTAGACAGTAGTACCAGAACAGACGCCATATCCATTCCATGTAAATGTCAATGATAATCTTATAAACCCGGGTTGGAGACGGGCTTAGACACGTCTCAAACTCAACCCGAGTCGCCAAGGACGAGGTCAAGATCTAAGCGCCCTGGCTTGACAACCTTTATATTGCATGCTGCCGAAACGCTGGAAATCGTGAGGTGCATGGATTGCTCGGGTAACAGTTCTTACGTCAAATGGACTTCATCAAAACAAGCCTGATGCCTTCAGGACACGATCTATGCGACTAGACTAGAGGTTTCTTCTTCGTATAGCAACAGTTCTTGATATCGAAAAGAGGCTTATCTTCCAAATTGTGGTTTTCGATACTATGCTGCACTTAGATAGGTATCTTGCATACGGATGCACGGGAATTCCGATTGTACCCCGTCAGTAACACCTAACAGTTGACGACCGCGAGCTACAGCAGGCAAATAATAGTGTAGGATTTCGGCGTCTTGGTCCTGCGATCTGAGAATGCCAACTGGAAATCTGTAATTGAGCCATATAGAATTTGACACCGCCGAGCGGACCGTAGATGCAATCGCGACCGAGTAGCTAGACAGCAACACACAACCACGTGACGTTGTACGAACCGAGTTACCAACCACACGGCCCACGTCTCCTCCGTGGCAGGCAGGCAGGCTTTCTGTGGTGTATCGAGGGATGTCGAGGAGCTCCTCGGATACCGGCTCCAAGTCCGTGCCTGGGTAGCTAACTTAGCCCCCGTAAGGCAGCCTCCCAGGCCGCATCGATGGCAACAAGGAAAGGGGACCCACAATCTGAGTAGCCAGCTCGAATACTGAAACCAACATGCAGGCCTTTGCCCTACGGCTCAACTCGCCGATGGAGCGAATGACATGCCTCGACAGCGGCAAAGTGCCATTCGAGTCATGACATATCAACTGCACCTGGGTAGCGATGGGAGAACATCGGCCTCATTGAGACAAGCTACTAGGTCCTAAAGACTCTGTGTAGGTTGCATAGCATGGGCAAGCGAAGCGCCGGGTGGGTTTCAAACCCAAAATTTCCCCGCCTTCGGCGAGAATCGTCAGCTATGCCGCTCAAGGTAGCGACGCTCGTCGTACATGTAACACGTCCCAGAGACTCACCGGCGAGAGTCTACTTGAACACACTACATGTGAAGTCTCTACACATTCAACCAAACCGTGGACGGTGGCGATAATCCATTCTCAAATCCTCGATAATCATCTTCGGATGCGGAGTGAATCATCCAGGCTCAGTTACCGAGCATATCTCTTTGGAAGGCATCCCTCAAATCTACCATGATTGGTCGGTCGTGGGCCGCCATGGGCCTGTCACCCATGCGCGGAGTGGGACTAGAGTGAAGGTGAGGAGTCATTAGAACTTTCGGAAGACACCTGACCATCTTATCAGGCAGGCACTCGCTCTCGCAGGAGAATTTCGAGCCTGAAGTTGCCGCCGCCAGAGAGGAAGGATCTCTCGGCAGCGAGGACTCCTAGTTCTTCAAGGGACGACCCCACCGCGGCCAGTCAGACCTAGTTGCTTCTTCCTACTGGATTCGGAATGCGATGGAAGTGTAAAATATGCCTGTATGGTGTGGGAGGCATTACGAGCGGTGGATATTGCTGCGCACCTGGGATGAACTGTAAGTAGGTACGGCGCAACGAAACGGTGGGCCTGGATGCTGGCGTGCTTTGATGCCAACATTATTGCTGGTACTGATAGCGGGAGACGGGAGTCTGCTGCGTCGTTTGTTGCGTATCGAGTCATATGACCACCAGGAGGCCTAACCCCCGGTGTCACGATCCATATATCGACATTGAGGCTCGTTTTAAGCCCCGGACTTATACAGATGCAGCTATCAGAGGGAGAATGATATACTTACCTGGTCGGATGAGGTCACACCTTTATCGCGTTCCCCGACTGGACTGCCATTTCATGGTTAACCTTTCCACGTTGGCGGCAGGGATGTGTGGCGCAGCTGTTTTGGTTTTGTCTGTTAGCTCCAGCTTCGCCAGCCCTAGCTGCTCCAAGGCGCCCCAGTGGGTCCTTCAAGGAACCAGCCTCGGAGCCCAACCCTAAATTGTTAGCGCTCCATCCCGGGATCCCTCGTATCTTACTCGATCTCTATGGCCATTACCTCCACCCATGATTGTGCAGTAACAGCGCGGGCCGCCGAAGCGCGCACGACGTGAAGCCTGAGGACTCCAATTTGTGCTGGCCTTAGTGGATGGTGCACAAGGTACCACGACTTATCTGCACTAGGGCGACCGGGGAGGTTTCCGCCTCCAACATTTCGATGAGGCTGAAGTATCTTTACTCCATCAACATCTCACCTGAACTTTAATGTCCTACCTTATATTGCTGCGTCTGATAATGCGAATACGTGCAAGGGCCGTCGTCAATTCTTCATCGGCATTGGACGGCGCCATTACATTGTAACGCAAAAGCTCCCGAGCCGCCTCGTCGGGCTGTCGGCACTATTAGCACCTCATCCGCTAGCTGCCGCGCCTGGCTGCTCGAACCATCTCGCGTTTCACACTTCACTCTTGTCGTTGGTCGTGTGACGTCACGTCGGCTACCATTCAGATGCCAGATACTATATGTCTCGCGGGCCGGCTTTGGTAGCTTATGCATTATACACAAGTCTTTTTGTCCTTCATCCAGACCGCCTTCAAAAGGAATTCAATTGACGGGTGTCTGGACGGCTCAGCAGTACGACCCCTCGGCAGTGAGGTATCAGGTCACATTGTAAAAGCATGGCTTCCTCTTTAGGCCCAAAGGTTACCCGAGTGGTGCGGAGCTCTTCCATATCCACGGGTGGGATTGCCGGGGCAGTCATTGGCTCACTGCTTGGTGGTGGCCTGTTGCTCATCGTATTAGGCTTTCTCTATTTCCGGTACAGGAGGAAATCCAGGGAATTCCAGGCAGAAGAGGGTCTACCAACAGTAAAGCCAAGCGAAACCCATAGGAGAACTTCGCTATACGGCCAAGCCTTCCCGCCTGCAGAGCCCCCTACACAACAGTCGCAGGCCCAACCGTCTATTAAAGATGAGTGGGCTGGCCAATACGTGCCTGCCCCTGGTGGCCCCGCCGACTCTCAGGCATATACTACATATGTTCCGAGAGACAACTTAATGAGGGGCCATGAGGCTATATCTGCGCAATCTCCTTATCCGCTCTACTACCCCAGAGCTATTGAACATCCTTCTCCAGCCCCAGGGCTTCCCGGAACAGAACAACCATCCTCGGCCCAGCCTTTGGACCATGATTCCGCAGCTCCCGTTGCTGCTAACTCGAGTTATTATGACACTCGGATATCGATGGATTCCGACCCGGCGCTACCGCCTCTACCACCTACCGAGCAGATGAATGAGCTATACCAGGCTCAGCTGAAACAATCCCGCGAGAAACAAGGAAGCAGCGGTTCATCAATCAGGCGGCTGATCGACTATGCTTTCAAGCGGAAACGCTCGACCCACGGATCCGTCACTACATATCAAACTGCCGGGACTACGACTCCGCAGCAGTTCTTCCCTACGTCACCCGTTGATGGTTCTATTGTTGTCAAGCAAGAACCAGACACGGATGCTTCGAGGGGGATCGGGTTACGGTCGTTTCCTCCCGTCGGGGAATTCACTGCGGAGCCCGAATCATATGCGGAATCGCCCAGAACCACGAGTCCTTCCGGTGTGAACAAGTCACGGGAGGGAAGGGACCAGATAAAACAGAAGTATATGGAAAGGGCAGCGCAACCCAAAGCCCAAAACCTCTCCATTCGTACAGGCTCTGAGTTGCGGCAGACCACGGAAACTGGATCGGAACTTACGTCGGTGGCTTTTGGGGCGGATGTTGTTTCGTCACCTGCCGATCTGTACGGGCTGCCTCCGGTGGGTACCGCGCTTGCACAGCCCCCAAGCCGAGTCCAAGAGCGCCTTCAGAGCCCGGACATCCCCGAACCCATGGACATAGATACAACAGATGCCCCAGGTCCCTCTGGACTTCGAAGCTCTCACTCACCTGTGCCGCCGCCGGAGACGTTCGTGTCCCCAATGAAGATCATGAACCCATCCACTGCCACCGAGAAGGCCGCCTATACGGAATATCAAATTGAGAACTCAGCATCGCCTCCACCAATGCCCGCGGCCCCTGAGTCTATCGCCGACCATGCAAGGCCGGACGTCCCTGATGTTGACGCGCCGTATCAATACGATGATGAGGTCGATGTTGATCAATACTTGGACATCCCTAGCCCCGATGAGCCCCGCCGGTCCGGGGACTCGTTTGAATTTTCCACAACCCCGGGACAAAGCTCTACAGACCCTTCGAGTGGAAGGACGCCGGATACCCGGCTAACAGGGTCGCTATCGCCATATCCCGGGGCCCAGCCTTTCGTACCCGTAAAGACCGAGCCCGGATTCAGCGCGTCGCCGGAGGGGTCGAGGGCTTCGCCACCATCCGGCATTCAGATATGCGAAGAGTGCGGACGGACCTTCGACCAGATCCACAAGCTCAACCATCACAAGCGATACCACGACCGCAAACACAATTGTCCCTACGACGAATGCGACAAGAAGTTCGGCACCAAGACGCATCTCGACCGCCACATCAACGACAAGCATCTGAAGACGAAGGCGTTCCACTGTACGGAGCCGAGTTGCCCTTACTTCAAGGGTGGCAAGGCCTTCCCAAGGAAGGACAACTGGCGGCGGCACATGATCAAGAAGCATCAAGCTACGCCTACTCAGCTCGAGGCATTCGATGAGGCTACAGGGTAACGCGAACACATCCCGTCGCTGTCCGCTCCGGAGCCCCATACCTTCCTCTTCTTCCTCTTAACTACATGTCTACCCATGCACGCGTAGGGGAGCCTACGCACACACGCACCCTTGATCCGCATGCCCCATCCCGTCGGGACAGGTATCCCTCATCGTTTCTTCTCACTCACATCCATCAAAGCATCAGCGAATAAGAGAATCCGGAATTTTAACTAACTAATCAATCACGACGGGATACACACATAGCTAGGGGGTTATGGATTGTTACTGGGCGAAACTGGTGTATCTATACTTTAGCGGCTCAATTTTTATCGTTGCAGGGTCGGCTGCTCTTTTCCCCCATCGGAATTCGGATTTGTATTGTCATACAGAGGGAAGGTGGCTAGCGGTTCTGCGTATTCAATGCCATGGCGTGAGAATGTTCCTACAGCCAGCGGGTGCAGCTTCACTTGACGTGTGTACTTCTTGCTGGCTCTTCGGTCTTTCCGTCGGTGTGATGCTATTAACGTCGCGTTGCGTGCACGGGTGAGGGTGCAGAACCGTGAATCATTCTGGACATCAATGCATGCATAAACGACCTCACCAGACTGGAGCAAGAAGAGGGACTTCTTATTCAGTACTTGACCCGAGTGTGGAATACAATTCGACAAGCTGGAGGAAGAGACAGACCCCGTATGCTGGAGACAGAACATCTCCTCTTACTCCCTCAGAAGCCACTCTTTTTGAGGACAATGGCCAGCAGATCTGTTGACGGGTTGAGGAGCTACGAATTGAGGCAGAAGGCCCTTACCAACAGAGCCACATATGCAGACTCACTCTGGAGATGTCTGGGAGTCATCCAAGACAGCCAGCGCGTTCTGGCGGACAAAGCGCTTGATTTTCTTCATGTCTGATTCGCAGTAAAGGTGGGTGACTACGTGTAGTGGTGATTTTAGAGCGGCCATAGCTTCACTTGCTGTGCTTTCCCGCCCACCCTTCGGTCTCTCCACGACATGATAGGTACTAATATCGCGCTGGCAGTCGGCTGAGAGAGTGCCGGAAATGAAGCAAGTCCGAACACGAACGCATGACGTCCTTCTTGTCAAGTCCGGCATTTGTGATATCATATAGGTAGGCCCTGTTCCTCCTGATAACATGAGTCTCGGCCTACTGCCAACGTGGTTTCACTTGATGATGTATTTTGTGTCGACCCTTCCTTCCCTCTTTTCTCGATGTGAAGTTAAGCGAGAGAGTGCGGGATAATGAAATCATCCTGATCTAGAACGTCTAAACGCCGGTTGTAGCGCCGATTCCACGGATCGCATGGCATGTCAATATGGACCCCAGTGCCTCGGGGCCGGGAATCGGGACCTATGGAGACGGCTATCCTTCTCTACCACTTCCCCGCCCTCGATCTTTCTCCCCACTCTCTGAACCCATTCGATTTGATATTCGGTCATGTGCGAATAAAGTCTACACCAATCGAGGAGCAGGAGAGCAAAACCAATTCGATCGACAAAGGGGTCATTTGCGAAGGCACTTTTACCGTCGGCGGAGCGCAAAGGGTGGTATTACAGAGCATGGTGGTGCTAATTCCAAATTCACGTCCCGGGATCGAATTTCAGTGACCTCTGCGTTCATGAACTAGATATGCTCGTTTGTCACGATATAAGGGATCACGCCGCTTATCGGATGCAGGTAGAAATATTTTCACTCTCAGTTTGCTCTCAAAGGGCTAACTCTGAGTTCAGATGCTAGATATATGCTATGAAAGAGCGACTGTCATAACCAATATCATTCAGACATGATTATTCACGCCCCTCTCCCGTCGTTCGGCTAGTTCTGTCACCCGACCCGAAATTCCACTTGTGTCCACTTCCCATCCACTTCTCCACCTCGCCATTTATTTGGTCTTCGAACTCCAATAATCGTAGTCTTGGGCGCGGGCGCCATCCCGCTTTCGCCGTTTTTATCGGGCGTCTTACGGAGTCGGGAAGGTGACCCAGGAACTGCCACCAGGCACATATCAGCATTGTCCGGTATGGCGTTACATGATCTTGATGTTGTAGGCAGCTCTAAACATACCTTGTAAAGTGGAATCGAGAGACCATGGATGATGATACTGGCCACAACAACGGAATATATAACCGGCCGCACCGTAGAGCGGAGCCGTTCCTCAGATTGACCGAGCTCCCCCCGGCGCTCTTCGAGATAGCGAACTGCGATTCCGGAGTAATAGATAGCGGCTGAAAAGAGTTTCACTGGTTAGAAACTAGGCCATTCCGCAGATGTGAGTGAGAACTCACCTACTCCAACGGGCCCAAAATATCTGTAAACGAAGTGTAAGTTAGTTAATGCTTGTGGTTGGCTTGCTGCGAAAGACCCACCCCACGAATGCCGCCTCCTTGAAGCTACGGATCTGAGGGACTATCCCATACAGGACAAGTAGGGGGGGAAGACGTTTAAATATCAGCAGACATACAGCAATGAGGATATAGCGCCAAGAAGCCATGAACTGCAACTTGTAGTCCTACGGATGGGTGAGCATTAAAAAGTGGCAAACTTCTCATTAGATACGAAACGGACCTGCCAGGGCATCATGGCTCCAAGGAAGACGAAAAATGTCGTGTTGAGGAGGTAGTCCATAGTAGATTGGAGCGCATCTTCCTGGGTTACTTGCCGGAACCAGCCACTAATCCAGGACCAAAGCCATTGAAATCAGATGGGCTTGTAACTGGGCCTTCAGCTTGCTTACTTCCAAGTAACCACATTGCCGGCGACGAAGCAAGCCAACAATTCGTCGATTCCAAGCATCCCGCAAGTCCCAAGCAGAAAAATCTAATTATACTAATTAGCATCATCTTCGATATGGAACCGAACACGGCTCCACGCTCACTGCAACTACGATTCCGTATACTTGCACGCTCTCGAGATCAGCAAACGAGCTATGGATGTAAGCAACACCGTCCAAAGACTATACCCACTGCCATGAAGGACACTTACCGTTTCTCTGCTTGCTGCAGTATAGTGCTAAATAGGTAGCCGACAAATGCACCATAGAGCACACTCAGCAACACGGCATAGATCCATGTTTCGTATACCCACCTTCCGATCGCTGTCCCTGTCGCGTATCGTGACAGATACAGCGCCAGAAAGAGATAGGGGTAACCGAAACCATCGTTGGCGCCAGCTTCTGCGGAGATGATAAGCCGCATGCGCTGTGGAACGTATTCGCGAGCATATCTGCCTTTCACGATAGACATAGACAGAACTGGGTCTGTCGGCGTTACACATGCTCCGAGCGCGAGCGCGTCAACCTGCAATAAGCGTCTTCAGTCCATATCTCTTAATTGGGGAAAAGGCTGGAGACGGACATATGTGACGTCGGATATCACCAGGTACATTATGGTACCGGAAATCAACCACGTCGTCGCCATGACGGGAAGAAGAAGTGAGAGAAAGATCGCCAATGCCTCCGGAGATATTTACTTCGCATCATCAAATTATGTTCATTGGTAACATCCTTGAGGGGGTCATAAACTCGTACTTCGGAAGTTGCACGCCCGACAATACAAGCCCGACGGCGAGCGTCAACCGCGCAAATTCGAGTAAGATGGATTCGACGTTCCCGAAGTGCTCCAGTCGGACAAACTCTGCAGCATATGGGCCAAGGGCAACTCCGAGGCCGAAAGTTACAACTTCTTTGCGTCAGTACATCGCGTATGGCGAGAAAGAACCGGAACAGGAATGTTTCATAGACGTACGAGGATCACTAAGATAGAAGTGATCTTTGAGGACATGCGAGCAAAGGTTGTATAACAAAAAGAAGCCCCCGAGGACGGAGCAAACAATATTAAAGTCTAAGAACCGGTTAGACTACGTTAGTTGAGTATTTTGAGTGACTTAGGGGTGTTTGCGTACCCGACAAATCGAGCCACGGCATGCTGGACAGAGTGACTGGATGAGGGATTAATCAGTGGACGATAGGCTTCCATGTTGAAAAGACCCTAATTATAAGATACACTCGTGTAGCTATATATAAAGGCGTGGCTGTTTTAATTACATTTGGATGGTGTTTACCACGCTGATGCCATGCTAATGCAAACACATTTAGGACCAGATCGACGATCTTAGCGTAGATCTAGCTGAGTAACGTCCTGTTACGGCGAGACGAAGCCATAACGCACCAGCCACGAAGGCGTAGCGGCGCAACTCTTAGGGGATATCTCCTTTTCTCCTTAGCGATTGATTTAAAGTTATATTGTCACGTTGATTCTGCGAATCGTATCCGCTAAGGGGCGACAAGGTGTCCTAACAATTTTCTGAAAGTGGGCGGCACTCTTTTGTTTATTCGCCCACATTGACCCAATCAGCTTCCGCAGCAAAAGCTTTAGTGGGCCTTCTTAGAAGGCTACAGAAGGCCCCAAGCTTATTGGTTTTCGTTTTAGGCGTAGCAGCGTTCAGAAAATTGTTAAAGCTCACGTCTTGTCGCCCTACTATAGCTAATAGTTGGTTAACTAGCTCAGCCGTTACAGGTAGCTTGCTTAGTTATTAAGCCCCAGTATCCTATAGGTACCCGGCAATAACGTTGTTCCGGGGCTCCCACACTATATATAACATTTCTAGCCACCGCTCCCTAGAGCCCGGATCGATCATGACAATTTACACTTGCTACACCTTATGCGACCTTTTCTCGTGATCAGCGTAACTATGACAGGGCATTATAACCCGGGTAAGTGCTTCGTGCTAAGATATTATTTGGTCTAATAGTAACGTTCATATTAAACATATTCCCTGTACGATCAATTTGGCTGCTTTGTGTTAGCGTACCTTATTAGAGGGTTAAAGTTCGATTTCGAATTAGGTGCCCGGATTCGATATAAGCGAAATACACCATAATACAGGCGTGTTTAAGGTTTAATTAGGGTTCCCGAGTTCGACATGACCAAAATGCGTCATAGTACGAGCGACGAACACCTAATACGCTATAGGCAGATACTTCCCTGCCAGCCAATATCTGGGGCGTGTGTCGTAGTTAAGAACTGACCATATATAACGCCATTGCTAGCAATGCAATAGCGGCACCGCTTTTCCGACAATTGTATTGTCTCACCTCCGGTCGCGTCTCATTTTCATTCGTCTGTGCGGGTGAAGTGTCTTGAGAGCTATATCACTCTCTTAATTTCTTACGAATATTATGCCCGGACCCATATCTCTTAGGAAGGTTGTCTCCGGCCTCCTCCTCGCCGCGATTTCCATCTATCTTTTCCGAGTCTTGTGGGATCATGGCACCGGCGCGAAGCTCATCCGACAATATAGGGCTGGCCTGAATACTGAACTTGGGAATACAGACTGGGGTCTCATGGGACAATGGGTGAACCAAATGGCCATATGGGCAAAACAATTGTTGGACTACTATCCTCATCTGGACGGACAGGATCTGACAGCGGCTCTTACTGCTCGTTATCGCTACCTGGAAGGGGCGGACTCTATCTATATTCCCTGGGAAAAGCAAAAGGTGCGCTCCCATCGCCAATTCCCAATGACGGGTATAGTTATATGTGCTGGATCTAAGAACTACGACCTCGCGGCCCACCTGGTCACTGGCCTACGCAAGACACATCAGTCAGCCATCCCCATCGAAATAGCATATGCTGGTAAGGAAGACCTCCGGTCTGAACACCGTGACTTCTTACAAGACCTCGATTCCGATATTTCCTTTATCGATTTACTCGAAAGTTTCCCGAATGCGAGAGACGACCTTGTAAATAGTGGTTGGGCAATGAAACCGTTCGCCATGCTGGCATCCAAAAGCAGGCGGACAATCTTGGTGGACGCAGACGCCATTTTCCTTATGCCACCGGACAGGATATTTGAGGAGCACCAAGGTTTGGTGCAATCAGGGACTTTGCTATACCACGACCGCGCCACTTTGGCAGGCGGGAACGAAGGCCTCCTATTTCTCCTTAAGCAACTCGCATTAACGGGAAGACGACCCTCCAAGTCTTTTTCAAACGAGTCTTTATACTTCACCGGCGACAGTACTTTCGAGGCTGACTCCGGCCTTGTGGCCATGGACAAAACCAGGCCAGAAGTCTTCTTGTCCCTATCCTTTACCGCCTGGCTAAACACCAAGGATGTGCGTGACTCAGTAACGTACAAGAGATTCCACGGCGACAAGGAGACCTTTTGGATATCTTTCGAGCTTAGTGGTATTGAGTATTTTATTGATCCCCGATACGCCGGTACGATAGGGAAGGCAGAAAATGGCTCACCCGGAGACGATGATATTTCAGGAATGGAAATATGCGGCACGCATATGTTACATGCAGATCATGCCGGTACGAAGCCATTTTGGTTCAACGGCGGCATATATCATCATAAGGATATGCGAGAACTAGGATATGCAGAATTGACTCACTGGTGGCGGGGCCACCGCAGTAATGACAGAAAGCCTGATTCTCGTTGGGAGCAGCCAGGAAATGTCTTCTGTGTGACTGACAGAAGCGACATAGAGGCGCTTAGCTCTGAGCAGTTAGATGTAATTGCTGGATTGCTCCATAGTGCTCGAGAAATCGACAGAAAACTAAACCAGACAAGATAATGTTTGGTTATTAATTTGGAAATAAAAGCTTCTCTTTGGCATATCGAGAGAAATCCCAGCGTATCACGATAACCTTAAAGAGAATTTGTTCTCACGTAATGTTACATTAGAATGATCTTACGGAGCTGAAAGTGCTATAGTACATTCGCCTATATTCAGCATATACATTCCAAAGACCATGCGTCCAATCATAGAAGCCATCAAAGGCTAGGGTATTTAATGGTCGAATCGAGTACTGAGGTCGAATGAAATTGTATGCATTCTCATTCTATAAAGTGAAGTTAGGGGCACCGTGGAAATTTTGGCCTATGCTACGATTGGCGGGAAAAGATATAAAGCGCATTATATATACGGAAGTCTATTACCCTCGTACGCCTAACCATCAACTCGCCTTTAGCATCACCGTACTTATCAGAAAGCCTACGTCTCGGCTCGGCTGAGGAGTAACGATCTTCTTCGCCTTTCAGTTCCGTTTTATTAGAGGCGTGCTGCATTTACTTCAACCAGGTGTCCCCAGAGAATGGAGCAAAAGTAACTAATGAATGTGTGGGTAGGCTACTTTCCGATGTACATGAATATAGCGTGGATTGGGTAGACGTTATTAAGGGGCACCCCTGCATGCGCCTAATTTCTGAGGGAAAACTATACACCATTCAACAAAATATCTCATCGCTATAGCAAGCATAACAATGAGTATGGCCTTCAAGATCCTACGCGCTGCGGTAATCGGCAATTCGAGGATAACCGGGGTGTGCAAAATGCGATCCAAACCACGGCGCATGGCACCCGTAGCGACCGAGAAGAATTGGAAGGCCGAAGTAAGCACTCAATGCATCCACCTCCGACACGGATGGCGGTCATATGTCGGGTTTTCTACTCACGAAACCTAATAACAGGGTTTAACCTGTATCAACCTGCATGTAGCTGAGATACTGGCAATAACCTTCTTGGATAAACGTTAATAGAGTGGTGAAGGAACGCGTAAGAAGACTAGAACGGAGGGGGGCGGGGGTACAGTCATGTGAAGAATGCAAGGCACAGCATATATATCAAGCGCCCCCTCCGCCTTCCCTGGAGACCATCGTCTTCCCCATCGCACCCGCTCGCCGTAACAATCGCGAAGCCAGCAAGCACCATCAAGCATGCGCCTCTCTCTACTACCAAGCGCCGCGACCCTCCTCCTCTGGGCGGCGGGCGGGTCAAGTGATACCAGCAACGGCAGCCTGAAGTACCCACATCACATACTCGCGGCCGGCGAGATCCAGTGCACGGGCGCGGCGCTCAACGCCACCGAGGTCGAGATAGCGAAGGCGAAGGCCATCAAGTGGGGCATGGAGAATTGGATCAGACATAGGACCGTCGAGATATGGACGTACGGGAACGCAGCCTGGTGGATCTGCAACTGCAAGCGGATAAAGTCGGACCCCGTCGTGGAGGAGGAGCTCGTCGATTTCCAGGCCAGACTGGCGGAGGAGTGCGGGCCGAATCAGAGCGGATGGCTAGTGAGTTAATTTCATAAACGACTTCTTCAAACCTTTATCGCCCGGCTTTACCTACCCTTACACTCTGCCTACTATCCCTATATTATTATGCCTGGGGAAAACGACGCCGTATGGGTCCTAGTAACTTCCCGGCATCTATCTGATATTGGCCTCCCCATCACTGCGCCAGGTTTCCAAAGACAGTGACAAGTACTGACTAAGGGTTGCCACCACAGTTTATGAAAAAATGGAAGAAAGGCTTCAACCTTGGCAGTTCGGAGTCTATACAATTCCAAACGAAATGGGCGTTGTGTCCGTATATGTGTGTTAAGGGGTAAGATGTTATCACAAATATTCCTTTTAATAAACCTGTGCGCGAAAGGAACTAGCTTGTGATGACGAGAATATAGGTGGGCAAATTTTTGATCCTTAAAACCCGTACGCAAAAGAGGCCGGCGTAAAATGACGGGAAACGTTAAGGTGGTTAAGATTTCGTACACGTCCGATAACCGCTGGAGTGTTCTGGCTAGGAGCGACTGAAAGGCTTGCTGTTAGGGATTGCAAGGTCAGGGCTCACATGACCCTGTTCAAGAACACATATACCGACAGTCTCCCATAGTTTCTGATAGTTGAGACCAATCGGACTTCCATCTTCACAAAGTTGTACGTATCTAATATATGGCTACTCGTAACACGTAAAGTGATATCAGTCAACCATTTCTATCCCTTACTATTTCCTTAACATCCATCAACTTGCCGACGTTATCTCTAACATTTGCGAAAGAAATAGGGGTGTAATAATTAGTCGGTCATTAACACTTATTAAATAACTTACTTAATCTGCTTATTTTAAAAGTAAGCATAAAAGGATATAACGGTTTATTATATTATTGTCGGCAGTTGTGGTGTTTGTTGAAAGGAACAAACGGCTTCTGTTTGTGGCCCTAGGACTGCAAGGACAAAGGAGCTGAAGCCTATATGTGTCTGCTCCCCCATCCCCAGTTGTAGGACGGATTAGACAGCAACCAAGAGTCCCCCCCAAGTCTGGACAATTGCAACACTTTGCCGAAAATTATTTAATACTATAGCGCAATATACATGCTTTAAAAACTTTAGAGTTATTATTAACAGAATAATTAAATATACAGAAGATAAATTTACAAAGTACGAATTATAAACAAAGCTTATATATTAATTGTGAAAGCTCTAAGAGTTATAAACAGTCTCTATTTACCGAAACCCTCCCCTTTAAATATAATTCACAATTATATTATCAACCGGTAAGTACTTTATCTGCCTCCTAGGGAGAGGGGCCGAAACAATGCAGCGTAGTCTCACCGGCCATATAGCCGCAGTTAAGACGCACTGGCTGCCTGATGAGCTGTGCCTGGACTTCCGTACTCTCTCTTAGTGTTTAGGAAGCGTAACTTTGCGGAGTTGCAAGTTAACCAGATAATATTGCAGATACAGAACCATAAAAGTGAGACGATGGACTCTGCAAAGGTAATGGTCTGTTCCATCATGGCGCATCCGCTACAAGCCTGGCGTGCCAGAGCCGTTCGCCCATTCAACCGTAACCTAGATAACAGGGGCTTGTACCTTCTTTTCCGAAGCATCATTGTTTAAGGTATCCGGTTGGATTAACGTAAATGAGCCAGGTCATGAGTCTTTCGTTTGTGAGATACATATGTCTGCGAGTCCCTTCTCAGTTCTAGACAGCACCATAATGGCCAATATATCACTTATCTAGCACTCCAATTCTCGACTACTCCGTCGATATAGGCAAAGGAACAAGAGGTGGCATACTGCCAACAAAGCAGCCATCGGTCACGTAATAAACATAAAGGCCGCCTTCCCCTAGAGTCAATTTTGCCTGGCGCTGACCCTCAAAATATCATCCATGGCGCCCTAATTTTGGTATCCAGAGTTATGCCCTCCAACGCCTCGTGAGGGGGCAAAGAAAGCAGTAGATCCAAGTCTAAATCCAAATCCAAATAACAGAAGTCCGCTTCCTGACGGGTAATAGGTGGAGACGGAGACGCCTTCGCAAGGAGCACGGAGCTCCGCCTCGGGCAAGAATCACTCCTCCTCGCTGACGTCGCTCTCTTGGTCCTGGTGCTGTGTCTCCTCGAGGGCGGCCATGAGCTCGGCCTCGAGGGCATCCGCATCGTCGGCGGGCTCGTCAACGTCGACCATCTCCTCCCCCTCGTCTTCGTCCTCCTCCGATTCGTCGCCGTCGACCTGCATTGGCTGCTGTTGCTGTTGCTGCTGTTGAGCATCGCCGCCGCCGTCCTGCGCAGGAATCCGGTTCATGGGGCTCGGCAGCGGTAAGTACTCGACGGAGCGATCGTCGTCATCATCGTCCTCGCCGTCGGCGTCGTCTTCGTCGACCGCGCCGACATTGGCGGGCAGTACGTCCTCGCCCTCTTCTTCCTCCGACACCTGCTCCCCGGACGCCTCGCGCTCGTTCTGCTGCAGGAACTCGGAAAACCGCCGCGCCCCGGTCCCGAACGCGGGTGAGAAGTTGCGCAATACCTGCGACCTCGCGCTCGTGTCCTCGCCGCCGGGGTTCTCGATGGTCAGGCCGCAATCGCCGTCGCTGCTCTCATCCTCCGAGTCTTCCGGCACGGGTTTCTTGGGTGCCGGTGCCGGCTGTGGTGCGGGTTTCTTCGGCATCGGCAGGAAGTTCTCCTGCTTTTCCTTGACGGCCGGTTTCCTTGGCTTGGCCGGCGTGTCCTTCTCTTTCGTCTTGGCCGGGGCGGGCTTGGCGTCGACAGGGGCGCTGCCCTCCAATTGTGGGTATTCCCGGCGTAGACTGTCGGCGTCGCCATTCGTGGGGGTCCGGATCAGGTTCATGTTGAACATGGAGTCGACCTTGTGTAATACAAAGACTTCCCGGGCCGCGTCAAATATCAGCACGTACTGCCCGTCCTCGGTCCGCCGGGTCCCCTGGTACGTGTAACGATCGCTGCCATTGTCGAGGAAGGATAGGTCATACGAGGCGCCTTTCTTGGCGGAGGCTGTCGGTTTTAACCGGGCGAGGTCTGGCGCGGTGGATGATGCCAGGTTTGGCTTGTGGTTATCTACCGGTAGTAGTTAGGGCTAATGTATCCTGTAATGAATGGAAAGACGTCAGCCAGAATGAAGGAGCGCTTACATCGCACGCCGGTGTAGACCTCGCTGGAATCCTTGCCCATCAGAGCATCGCTCAGGACGACGGGGTATTTGCCGGCTTTCGTAGGGTCGAGCAACCCCGCCGAGGCCATCGTAGAGTCTAGAACGATTGCTGTTGCGGGGGCCGTAAGTTGTTGTTTCTAATCCCAACGTCTGTTGTTCTACGGGGCGGCCGAGTTCGGACTTGAATCGTGGATCGGCGGTCGACGGTGGCCGAGCGAATGCAAGATTGTCGGAGCTGGCGGTAGGTGAAGGGCGGTGACCTCTTACTGTAATTGAAAGTGGAATTGGAAGATTGTAAGATTATGAGATTATGCAGCAGAGGACAAAAGGAAAAAGACGCGGAAAGGTTGCAGTAACTTCCGGTCCCTTTGTCCTGCTGGTCTCGCGCTTTCGATGTTACATGGGGAAGGTTTAGGTAAGTACTTTCGTGTAAGTAGCACCTAAAACAGGTACTTTTAATGTTCAACGTTCGTATTCAACCGATGAACAATATGAAATAATGGGGCGTCTGCTCGACTTGCCCGTCAGCCCCCCCGCAAGAGCCCGCATGGTTAACTGGCTAAATCCCTGTAGGTTGTACTGTACTAGAGTCATTCGTGCTAAGACTGCCCCGGATTTAGGCGGTGGATGGTTCTATTTTAGTAACGCTAGGTTTTATATAGACTTTGGACCAAGCACCGATTAGCTAACCCCTGCGAAGTAACGCGGCGGCTGCATCACCGTCGCTCAGTTAAACTTCCGGACATATGTCTCCTGTAGCGGAACTCCTAAAATATCATACGTTTAGGTACCCGACAGCACCCTAACTTTCTACCGGAAAGTGTACTAATATGCATCCCTTTTTGAGATCGTGGATGGGGATGGGGCCGACATGTTTTGTCAGCGTCTTCTCCCTTGATGATCGGTGCGCAAACGCTGAAGTCTCTTAGACCATTCTGCAGCATCAAAGAGCCAGATTCTGTTTGATTGAAGGGAAGTTACTCATTCGGTATGAAATGGTATAACTGGCACTCCAAAGTGTTTGGGATGGAAAACATAGCGAAAGCCAAAAGGGCGACAGACAACTCTTCAACGTTGCCCCAGGACGTATCCTGTCGTGGTCATCTGGTTTTGCTGATCCACGCATGATCACATAAGCGAATGTGGCGATGTTGCCATATAGGGTCCCTTCTTATATTGACCAAGGAGTGCAGAGGAGGATCAGTCGCCATTGAGGTCCATTATCCGCACTCGCCATATTCAAGGGGTGTCCCTCAAACGTTAGCTTGACCAGTTTATAACGGTGCACCAGATCTCCTATCCGTCTATGTGTAATTACATTTATACCGTGTATGTCAACAAAACCCAGGACAGATATGAATATCTTTAACCCGAGACCAGTTGTTTGTCAGAGGGCTATAGCATGACTAGTTTCATCGCCTCTGAACGCCTACCTCCATCTAATTATCTCATTGAATAACAACAACCATAAATAACATCATAGTCTCAAGTCGTTTGGCGGTGTTGATCCTATGTCAGTCTTGTTGCCCAATAGGTCTTGGCATAGACAAAGCCAACAGTTTGTATGGCCTTTCTGGTCGGCAAGCAATTAGAAGATGCTACTCACGGGAGAGAAATTATGATTTGTGGTTTGTCTCAACGGTCTATTCGTACACAGCAATTCCTGCGGCAACAAGGTCTGTAATGAAGTACGCCATACCGACTAGTCTTCAATCTAGGACGAGTTGATGAGATATCCATCTAGTTCTTTGCTCAGTAGATGAGGTGCTGTCTAAATGAGGAAGGTCTCTGTCATACGAAGGGCTCTATATGTGTGAACCGGCGGAGGAGCAGTGTCGAGTTGCGAATTGTCTTAATTGGACCATGCGGCGCTCGATTGCGTTGTCGACCACCGGCTTTAGACTGCCCTCCTCTTCAGCATGTTCTTTATATTCTGAGATGCTCAACCATTCAATTGTCGACGGCTTACATACTGGAGATACACGATCCACCGTCCCATAGGTTGTCTCCGAGCACGTCGGGTGCAGCCGGGGAATTACGGGATATTATTTTTATCAGGGAGGCAGCTAGTGGAAAGCTTTTCGGTGCTCCATGTGATCTGTAGTATGTGGTCCTATATTCTGCTTCCTCGCTATAATTGGCACATTTCGAACCAGCGTTCGGGTCTGCAACCTTATCGTTGGCAGGTTCTCATCATGGGGATGTGGTTTTTTCGAAGTATTAGTATCCGCAAGGCTGGCAGAGCTCATGGAGCCCACTCGCCTCTCCTGACTCATTCTCCGACAGAGTGTACGCTCGATATGGAAGATAAGATTGTTAACGACAGCTCCGTCACCCGCGGCTACGGGGATGAGGAAACGGTTGCCACTGGCCTCGTGAACTGTCCTGTCGCAGACTGGACCAAGGTAGAGGAGTGTCATGCAACGCGAAAGTAAGACTTCCCCTTTTCTCGACCTGCCCGAGCGACACCTGTCCCACTATTACTCCCCCCTTACTAAGTAATCTCTAGGGTGGACTTCAATTTGCTTCCGATCCTCGGCCTAGCGGTCTTCGTCCCGCAGACGGACAGGGGAAACGTATCTAACGCCTTAACAAGTACAATCACTCACAAGCTCGGGGTCATGACCAAGCAGATCAACGTCGGCCACGCCTTGATGTCGAGGGGAATCGTGCTGTTGGAGATCCCGTTCAACGTTTTGCTGCAAAGGATCGGTGCCCAGAAGTGGCTCTCGGCGCAGATCGTGACCTGGGGCCTGACGGCTGCCTTGCAGAGCTTTATGACCAATTATAGAAGCTATCTGGTTACCCTTGTACTCATGGGTTTGCGCGAAGAGGACTTCATACCGGGTGCTCTCTACACGATGTCCACGCGGTACAAGACGTCCGAGTCTAATCTGCACATCACTCTCTTCTTCCTGGGCAATCCGCTCGCCGCAGCCACCACCTCACTTATTGATGCCGGCATCCTCAGCTTGGGAGACTGGTATGGCATCGCTCGCTCGAGGCGGCTTCTTATAAGTAGAGTTTATTGGAAACATAAGAAATAGTACCTTCCGCGGCCGTAACCGACATGTGATCCCCGCCTATAGTCGAGGGCGGGATTACTGTCGGAATCGGTATTATTCTCATGTTTCTTCCTCCGTTGTTAAGTCGTGGGCAACGGATGCCCTCTTATCAGCTTCGGTCGTTGGTCTTCACCCAGCGCGAACGCTACATCCTAGTGCGACGCGTAGTTCTTGGTGACTCGGCTGAAGTTGCGAACAAGCTCCACATATCTAGCAGCGATATCTGCAGCACCGTCGAGAGCCCAGAATTGTAATGCACATCGTAATTACAATTACCGCCACCACCCCCGTGACCGGGATCAACACCTACGGCCCCGGCGTTATCAAGAGTCTCGGATATGGCACCGTGAGAGCAAACGCGATGGCTAGTGTAGGTCACTTCTCACCGTGGTCGTGATTCTAACATCAGGCTGGCTCTGTGACACGACCCGAAAGAAGAGCGCCGGTGTTGCTGTTTGGTGGAGTCTTGAGTCTCATTATTTTCAGGTGCCTGCGAGAGAGCTCCGGTTGGTCGTCGGGTAGGAGATACGCTGCCGTGGTGTTCTCCTTGGCTACTAACTCAATTTATCTGTCCTGAATATCAGATGGAAGCCTGTGAATTGCCGGCGTCTACAGGAGCTTGGCATCGCGGTGTCGTACGTCCACTTCCTCGGGTGTTTGATGGATGAAGCACGCTAACGTCTGCTCACAGGATGATAATCATGGGTTCCAACATTCGTGACATAGCAGGTAGTCATGTCTTCCGGACGCAGGATGCGCCGTTATGCTTGAACGCATTTACGGCGTGGTTGGCACTGGGGGCCGCAGTGATACTGTAGACAATTACTCAGGGGCTTTGGTATTCCCTTAATAACAAGAAGCTGGAGAAGGACGATTCTGGTCCTGTCGTATCAGGAGCTATGGAGGGCAGCCCCGATAAGAAAAGGATCGAATTTGAGAGAGAATGGCGATGGACATGGTAAGGTAAATACCAAGACGTTGCGGTAAATAGCAGTTAGTCGAGACCTTGATTGCCTTTGTGTCTAGGATAGGCACCGGATATTTAAGAGCACCCTAAGACCCTTCGATATCAACTAGTGGTATTCTTGTTCCTAGAGTTGGTACAACATCATCTTTCGGCCGGCCCAGAAACAGTATTATCAAAGACTGCAATGAAATGGTTGTTTTCCCTCTAGAATGGATATTTAATCCTAGAAACTTTTAAGTTATTAAATTCGCATACCCAATAAAGATTCTCCTAGGACCAATGCGTTCTTAATCCTAACCCTTATTCCCCTATTTCCCGTTCAGCAACTGAAGGAAGTCAAGCCAAGGAATATTCGTGACTTTGAACTCAACAAGACTATTTTGAAGCTCCTAATGTGCCTCGCGTGAATGTCGTACTCTGTGTGAAATGCCCCATTATACTTAGAGCATAAGAAGGCGACGAAGTGTCGACGGTCGTAGATACTACCGTATTGCGGAAAGCGCCTGTCCTTGCGTAGAGGTATTTCGATACTAAGGACAGAAAGCTGGGAAATACTCGAAAGTCTTGTTGTCGACTCTAGGGGCAGTGCCACTTCTCGTGTGGTCCGAATCTACAGCTCAATGATAAATTCACCTACAATAAAAGCCAGCCCCAGGACATATACTGAACATACGCGGATTGGAACTACTAGACTTCAGTTACAACCCAACGGTATAGAAACACCTCCTGGGTATCATGGTTCCATACAGTCGAATGTTAGATTCAGGAGGTTTCCTCCTAAGCATATTGAGGTAGCGTTGAGAATCGCTAGCCCCGTGTTCGAGATCTGGTGGCAGGTCGAGTGATCTGACGAACTTGCATTGGTTAACATAGCATGTCCGTCCTTACGTCCTTTTTGAACACAACCAACGTAGGTATATTGGTCTCGCGGTCTAAAAGCGTGCCCAACTAAGAACCGGACAAATGATCGGTGATGATCGGATCCTATTGTATGGATGCCGACAAAACAAGCGTCGCCAATTAGGCTTGCCTCGCTCTAGGGGCTGCGAAAAGCCATCCGGATGGCGCCTCGTCTCGGCCAGACCAGCATCGGAACAAAATACCATATTTGTACGTTAAGCTTTTGCAGAAATGCTACGCTGGAACGTACCGAAGCCCGCCTTCCTTAAAGAGGAAGGTGTCGCAAAACTGTAACCTGCGGTCATCGCATTCAAATGTAAGGTTGTTACCAAACGGATGCTGGCAGGTTGCGCCGCTGCAGTAGAACAACGTATGAACATTCCACGGGGTTCCGAGTAATGGTGAATTCATGATTCTTTGCCCCCTGCAATACCACAGTGACTCGCAGCATATCCGTCCACTGCTAGCCAGCTGATACATGTACAGGGGTAAGTTCCTTATATACCATCCGGACGTACAGGCGACATATATCGTCCTTAATAGGATATTATCCTTGGATGACTTCTTAGGTAGTCCTTCACTAATGGAAGGGCGGGCGGAAATTGATAGTGGATTTATGAAGAGTGATGCTAAACGTACAATACCTTAGTTTTTCCTGTCAATTGGCAACGTTCCGTTATTATTTCCCGCCACCTCTTAACTGTTCTTATACTCTCTATAATAACTTAACAACTACGTTATCAAATAAAGTTAGAATTTGTATTTTAGAATTTCTAAGGCCCGTTAATCCATATTCCGAAATTACTTTATTTTCCTAATTTTCTTTGGTTAAGTTATATATAAGTGAAGTTATAGCGCTAAGAGGGTGGAAGCATTCCTGCGAAATAATAGGGGCTGACATTCGGAATTAGCACATCCTAGAAAACTAAGGTACATACAATAACACATATACGAATATATATACGAATATCTTAATAACGCCACGTTTCCTGACAATGGGAGTCGTATATTCAGTTTCGCATTATCTGGGGCAATTGCTTGATATATATATCATCATATATGTTGTTCAAAGGGTGTTAGTTGCGTTGCTATGGCTTAGTTTTCCTTTGAAACGTTGGATCTCTAATCATATATATCGGGCCGTTAGGGAGCTGACGGGTCGTTAGCAGCTGTAGTAAAAAGCTAAGGTATGCCAAGCTTAGAAAAACTAAGGTACGTTTAGCATCACTCTTTATGAAAGCGCAACACTACAGAGATATAGTTCTCCTTGATATCCATCATGTCGTTTTCTGATATAATGCTATCTTAACCATCGAATGTTAAATCGAACGTTCTATTTTACGGACCCGATTGGAGTTTCTTCACCTCCTACATCCGGCAGGCAGCAAAAACCAGGTACGCGATAATGTGCCCTGAAACGATGGGTAGCGCGCGGCAAATGCCGCCGCGGAACTTATTTTCCACAGGCGGTAGACATGCTCTGGAGAAGTTGACTGCCCCGCAGATATGCCCCTGGAGTTATGCAACGGAGTCATCGGTGCCGAAAGAAAATCCTCCTGCCGTTCGATTTGCTTGGGTCAGTTTCAAGCATTCGTGCCCTTGGTGACTATTGTTCCTTATACTTGTTGTAGGCTTCTCGTCAGTTGTCTTCCCAGCGGGGAGTCTAAGCAAAGTACTGAAGGGATAACCGTTAGGGATCGGGTGAGATTAAAGTTATCAAGATCGAATTTCCTGCCATTATTCGCTGCTTCAGGAGACTCCAGAAGCAAGACAGGTCCTGACTGAACATTGACTAAGCATGACATGGCAAATGTGATTGAGCCACGCTAAGTATATGACTGTAAATAGGTTGACCGCTGTCCAATGCCGCGTAATTTAGCTGCTTCACATAGAGCGCTCCCCGTCCCTTGGATCCATTGGCGCACTTCGGTAAGTACCGCGACCCCGTTTCCCATCAACGGCCTCTTCAACCACGCGGCCACTATACTGTCCGCCAGCCTACCACGCCAGCAACGGGAACAGGGGTCGAACCTGCCCAATTAGTCATATTTTACAGTTCCTACAGCATTCAATCACGAAGAACATGGACAACCAGCGATTGCCCCATGTGCGGTATGGACCACATCGCGGCGTGATCGGGCGACTTTCAGCTCCTGCCCACTGAGGCATGGATGCTAGCCCACAAACTAACCCAGCTGCCTCAAACGACCCTCCTCACGCTACTTAGGATCTAGATTGACGAGCGATGATTGAGCTGCCCGAGCTGTAAATAAGGCGACGGTAGGGAAGCTTGTTGAGCCTGGGGGTATAAAAGGTCTCAAGACTCCTCTTGGAATCTACTCATCGGTAAGACGATAGACAGGACTCCAATAAGAGCATCCTTTCCATCTTCAGATCTATACCTCCCTCGTGATATCGATCATGAAGCCTAGCCTCGTCGCCGCCGTTTCGACCTTCGCCGTCGTTGCCCAAGCTGCCGATTTCGAGGGCAAGGGCCAGCTGCGTGCGCTGTGGAATGACCCCGTTCACATGGGCGAGGACCTCGGCTGCATTACGCAGGAGGGTTTTTGGACGGTTGACGAGGACAAGTGCGGCACCTTCACCAGCGAGAAGAGCACCACAGCAACATACCCCCTCCAGATCAAAGGCGAGCTGGGTTACTGCCAGCCCAGCCCATTCGACTGCACAAAGTCCGCGCAGATTACGCCGGGCTTCTCGGTACGTAAAAGCCTGTTTCCCAATAACAAACCCTGAAGGCTTATCCGTTGTCGTTTAGACCTGGGTGGACGTTACGGTCCCCGGCCGAGGCGTTCTTGTCTCCGGAAATGGCGGCATCTACGCCAGCAACACTGGCAATAACCCTCCGTTGCCGGGAGAGGTTAGCAGGATCAAGTTCTATTCTGGTACTGAGAAGGGTAGATGGATCTGGTTGGGGTGGAAGGCCCTATAAGAGGCTCCTTGAATGCGGTCACAATGATATAAATCTCAAGTCTGGCGGCGTGCTCGAAGCTTCCTAGATAGGTAGCTCAAATAATGTGAGTAGAGGTAAAATACTGTATATATAAATCAACGATCCGTGTCAAGTGAATGTGATTGCCGCTGGAGCCTACATGTGTTATATGTCATACCAATGTGAGAATAGATAGCTAAAAGAACACTTGAACTGGATATTATTGAAGCGCCCGGTAATTTGCCGCACTCCTATCAAGACAAAAGGCGTGGGAAACAAATTACAAGGGGTGAGGATGAGAGAGCCTCGCACGGTTGAAGCTCGCGTGGAGTTTAGGGGGCTGAGGCTATGGCAATCGTGTTACTAATTACCAACATACCCGTTCAGCACGCAGGGTGTTCAGGACCATCACGTATAATGTTCCTAAACTCCTCAAAGCTGGACCTGGCAGAGACTTGCGTCATGCAGGGGAGGGCGTAAAAGCTCATGGCATAGTACTGATTATTTCATATACGGACGTGCGGCACGGTGGAGGCTCGATATAAACGCTCTCAGGGCGATAAAAGGTATCCAGGGGGTTGGACCAGTGTATTCAAGTTGGTTTAGGGACTATCTTGGCTGAGATTTCAAGCCTCCTTATGTCGACATACACTCTTTCCCGGACCTTTCCAACTATTTTCCATGCATATAAGCACCCCTTACCCTGTATGAATAGCACATGTGCGTATTTCCCCTAGGTGCGGATAGCTCAACTTCCCGGAAATGAGGAACAGCCATTTCGAAAAGGGCATCACGGAAAATATGGCTTTTGGAAGATGTGGCGAGGTATTGCTTCATGTAGGCCGCGCATTTCCTTACTGGGATAGGATAGCGGGAAATTGTTCTTGACGTACAATAGGCCGCACCCGCTTAAACATAGACCCGTGGGAAGCGGGAGGAGTCAAGATGGCCGTAATTGGACAAGGAACAACTTAAGATACCATGGAGACACGGAGAGCTATAGGAATGATGATATATTCACTTTCTTTTCATTCCGTTTGCATATGGGAGGTCCCTATCCCGTTATTGTCTCAGCAGCAGCTTGTGGAAAGAGAGGGGGATGTGTTCATTTTAGATCAAGCAACTTCAAGTTGCGAAGACAGGGGGTTTAAAGCACTGCCAGTGCATCCTCCGTCAATACTTTCGATACTTTCTCATCCTATTTGCAAACCCGTGATCCGCCATCATCATGATATGGAAGGAATTCCCAAGGTCCGTCGCCCTGTGTTTACTCCTTCCGTGTGAAATGTATTCAACCATGGCCATGACTAATACTCAGCTGGTCTCCAGTCAACTGAATGCGTCTCCTAATCCTATCGCAAATACGTCATTCCCAGGCTCACTGAAGAAACTCTTTAGAGCATCAACTGCCAGCTTTCGATCTCCCATTGTCCTAGCGTTATGGATCTGCTGAATGAGCCTTTGGAATCGCAGATGGTTTTTGCCTATGTTCTCCACAAACTCTCTATCTCCGAGCCTCCCTGTTAGCGCGTTTGCGAGCTTTTGCATACATTCCGAGAACTCGGCGCGCTGTTCTGGAGTCTCACTCTTGAGTTCGGCAACTCCGCCTTTATTCCAGCTGTCAAGGCAAACCTCCATTGCCTCGATCGCCTCCTGAGGAGCGTTTGCCTGTTTCATGATCTCGATCTGACGTTTGGCGTTCTCCGCTATGGCGTTGAAGTCGTTCACGAGCCCTAATGGCCGGGCCGTCGAAGTTGAACCTGCGTTGCCCCCAAGAATGTCCAGATTTGACTTGCCTGCTCTCAACATTTCTCTCTTCGACGCCCAATTGATCGTTCCCAACTCAGAAAACGCTTCATTTCTAGACATCTTCTCGAGGGCATTCAAGTACTCCTCAATCTCTTCAAACTCGAGTTTTCCCGTCGCGTCCCGCAGCATGGCCATCAGATGCCGACAGACCCTTGCACTGTTACCACTCACCATGGCCTCCTCCAGCTCAGTAAGCCTCACATCGGGATTGTCGAGCCTGCGAGAGAACTGGTAGAGGTCGAAATCCTCAGGAAACCAGCGCAAGTCGTAGTGGACCCCCTCGAATCCCACCTTTGATGCCCCTGCCTTGATCTTTTTCATGCCGTAGGCCGCCTTGCCCAGAAGTCTTTGTTGCTCTGCGTCATTCAATTCCTCGTACTTTCCCTCGGCGAGAGTTTCAAAGAACTTGGTGTATTCCTTGCGCATCTTGTAGAAGCCCTCGGTCATGACGCCCGACGCCAAGGCCGATAGCTTGTCAGCGATCGCATTCTGGTCCATGTTCATAGTTGAAGAAAGTCTCGCCGACACGCTAGCAATTTTACTGGGGGAAGGGTTGAAGCCGACGCCGCTCGAGCCCTTTTTCGCTGCGAATATCTGCTTGTCGATCCGTGTCGAGTGGTCCCAGGCCTCCTTGGCTTTTTGCCCCTCTCCTTTTGAGACGAAGTATACGGCCTGATACCGCAATGCAACGCCTTTCATATACAGCGCGTCTGAGTTAGCCAGTGTCTTGTACTTCTTCTCCGTTGCTTCGATCACGTCCAAGGTCAGATGAAGATACTTTTCGTATTTTGTCTTGTTGTAGGCCTCGTTGTGGAAAATGGCCGTCAGGCAAGTCATTATCGTCAGGATGTTCTTCTGATGCTCTGGGGGAATTGTCGGGGAGCCATGCTCCTTCTCAAAGACGGAAAGGGCGGTTTGGAGAATAACCTCGAAATATTCCGCCACTTCCCGTATTTGTGCTGTGGTACCCACGATGCGGACGTTGGCAATGTGGAATCCGAGGTAATCAAAAGGCCATTTCTCGAAGGGTAAGATACCCTGCGAACAGATGAAGAGACAGGTAATCAGGTTCGGAGCCTGAACAGCCCACAATTCATGCATCTGCTCGTATCCAAAGCCCTCCACATATGAGGTCACCATCCGGTAGGTTTCGAAAATGCTAATGCACTTTATGAAAGTTAATGGGAACACGCGATACTGGGCCTTCACTTTCGGAGAGGAGAGGCTGGCATAATCGACTTTCGCGCCCAGAGCTGAGAGAATGAGAGCAGCCATGTGTGAGTGTGTGTTTTTGGGAGGCGTTTGGCCACCGAAGAGCCGCCGATAGAACGATCGTTCGACGCCCGACCCGTTGGGTATCTGGGTTTGACGTAGATGAACCTTTCTGGCACCCAGGGCGTTATACGCAGCCTTCCGACCAAAGATTGTCAAGAGAGGATGGATCCAAATAATCTGGGGGTCCATCCTGGTTCCTAGAGGGCTGTTGGGGTCGGCATCCGTCTCTATCAAGCCCTTATTAAACAGCTGCCGGATGGCCATCAAGAATGTCTGATTATTGGAGATGTTAGTGGAGATTATCCAGTCCAAGAAAGCAATAGTCGGAGGTGCCTCGATCCAGAACATGCTCAGAAGCATGACAGCTGCACCTTGGCCTTCGGGCAGCTGACGAAATAAAGAGGATATCTCGTTTAGGAGACCTTTGGTTGGAATAGCATCCAGGGACACACCAAGTTGAATGACCGCTCGGAGCTCCTTGGGCGAGGCTTTCGTCTGGGAGATTTGCGGAACAACATGCAGAACGGCAGCGGGATTCCCGTCCAGCAGACCTATGAGGAGTGAAAATTCGTCCGTATCTCGCTCTTTCCACTCAGCAGTCTCAACACCAGCACGGCGGATCTCGTTTTGGCTCAACTCAAGGGCTTCAGCCAACCTCAAGGGGCGTAGCTTGAAATGCGCTTGCCGCAATTCAGCTAAGAGGCCGGATTCAATCGCCATTCCTGATACGTCTGGTGATCGGCCGGCAAAGATTGTGAAGACTGTGGTCTTTGCACGCTTCGTGTCTCCGACATGGAGCATTCCTTCCGTGAACCTTGCCACGTACCCATCGATCTTGTCGGTGCAGAGTACGTGCAAGCCATCGACAACGACTGCAATACGACGGTAGTCTGAGCATGCGGCCCAGAATTCACTGGAAAACTGTTTCAAGTCGCTGCCCCTTTCTGAAACGACGTCGCAAAGCTTGCTTCCCAGATTTATTCGCGACTTGGGATCCAGTGGAAGCTGGGATGTTAACTCCGTGATGGCAGTCGTATAGTCAATTATCTCTGAAATGTCTAGATATACTGAAAATTCCACGAATGACGTCCTCGTCCAAGTCTTGCAAGCCTGTCGAAGAAGAGCAGTTTTCCCTACTCCAGGCCTGCCGGAAACATAGATTGTGCGATTCGCAAGCAGTTGCCTTTCCAATCTCAGCTGATCAAAGTCTCTACCTGTCAGAAGATCCTCATCCATGGACATGGAACTGACTGCAGGGTCGATAACAAGAGGGAATGCTTTCATGGCTTTGACAGTAGCTGGGCTGGCAAACAAGGCGTCTCCTCCACTGCAGTACATGACAGGAACGAAGTAATCGATCAAGTCTCGTCGCAATCCCAAGCGTGCTTGACGGCTCGGATAGTGGCGCATGGCTTCACGACCTCGTCTGGAAGCCTCGGAAAAGGGTGTCCCATTGATGAACAAACTCTGATAGAACGCACGCAGAAATACTTCGGCTGCGGAACTGGTTATCTTAAAGGACATAGCCAGGACGTTCTCCACACCGCTCTGTGTGAATAGTTTGGCGATGTTCACCGCATCGCCTGCGGTAGCTATTGCTGACTCGCAAGCATTGAGAACCACCACCGGGATGTCGTGTCTTCGAAGCAGCCTAGCGACTCGCTCCGCATTCTCGCCTTTGGTCTTGAGCACGTCAAGATTGCTGTCGTTGAAGAGAAGGTAAGCGGTCGACGAGCCATCAGCATTGGGATTCTCTGAGAGCCAGTGTGCTAGAGGCCTCGACAATACGGCTCCGTGCAGGTCGAAATGGATGAAGTGGAAATACCCCTTTCCATACCTCTCGGCCGTATCGCCCAGGTGCTTTTCGAGTGCGGACAAGCTGCCGGGCCGCACAACTTGTAGGTTCAGACGCAATTCGAATTTCTTCTTGACCATGACGTTCTGGAGTTGGGTGAGGATGTGAAGCGCGAGATCAGGTCTTATGTCGTCGGTCGACGATAAGTCGCGAGACAGATCTCGTGCAATGACAAGGAGGCCATTGATAGTGCGAACACCGGTTTTTTCATCTTTACCGACAATTGTGACATCTTTGGTCTTGAAGGACTCATCAACAGCGGCTGTGCCGTGAGTTACCCGCTTAACCGTGACCTCTATGTCTCTCTTCCACAGAGAGGCATCTTCAAGCAGCTCCCAAAGGTGCTGCTGTACAGAGCTGCCCAGTGCTTCTTCGTCACGGACCAAGATTGTAAGCGATACTTTGGTGTTTGAAACTTCCGGACAGTGTTTGTTGACAATCCTGGCTAGATCCAGATTGCGTAGGAGAGAGGAACCGTACTCTCGGATGGTCTCCTCCGCCTTGTGTGCTCGACCGACAGAGTAAGGTGACTTGGTGACGAATTCTTCGATGTACCATCGACGTTCACTCTGCTCGCTGGTGTTAATGGGAGTTTCCAGGAACCGAACACTAGTTGATGGTGGATTCCCTGTTGTTATAGACACCCGCCAGCGGGCAGAGTTCTGACCAGGACGAACCTCAGTGTGCTGGCGGGCAGAGATCTGGATGACCAAGTGATTGCGGTCAGAAGCCATTCTTTGTTGAGTTGGAGGGGATGCACAACTGAGACATGGGAATTTGTAGGGACAGTGAACTTCGATGCGCTAGGGTTGGGTGCGGCCTAGCTCATGGGTAATGTATGCCTGATCTATGAGGGGATGCCGAATCTCCGTCTTTTCCCAATCATGCATAAAGACCAGATGCAACGCAGAACATTATTGGTTCTCTGGCTGATCACTTCCTATAAGGCTTCTCTAATCGGCTGACGGAGGATGCCCGAGCCCTCTTTTCTTTTCTCTTCCAGGTTATCATCAAAACCTCCTCCTCATGCTGCCCTAGCCCAATTATTGCTTCTTTGATCGGCTCTTCTCAAAACCATGGATAGCCGTCGCTTTTTCCTTCTTGAACGATCATGTCCCGCATCCGAGATTCCCAGCATGATGGGGCGGGTTGTGGCTTACAAACTTCAGCCCCTGGAGAAGTATGCTCCTTTTTGCTTCCAGTGTTCGACCAAGGCCGACCGGCACAATCCCGAGGACATCATTTCGAATATACTTCCGAAGCCATCCCTTTCAATCAGTCGAAAGGATGTACTCTCGGCGACGACTGATCACGGTCTGAAGCTATCCTTGGGCTCGCTGTTCGGCATTGAATTCGGACGGGGGAAAGAAAGCACAGTGGAACTAGAGACCGCAATTGTAAAGACCTATTCTCTCAGCAACCCGGATGCTATCTTTGACAGGCTCATGCAAAACGACAAGTACGCGGCCGATGTGCAAAAGTTGTTTGCAAGCATTAAGAAACGACAAGCCTTCTTCGTGACTGGCTTCCTCACCACATCTGGCGCCACCTGGACCCGCAGCCATAGAGAAAAGTGGACCAACGGGTTCACGGTAGCCATTCCCGTCTCAGCCGCGGCCACTGGGCTGCCAATCCCTACGAACCTAATTGACCCCACCATAGAACCGTCTCGTACGGTTGGGGGTAGTATACAGAAGACAATGAAGGTAGAGGAGGAGCAGATATTTGCGATGTCATACAGTCTCGTCAAAATCACCTACCATCTCACAAAGAAGAATACGCAACCAGGCACTGCCAGGATAGGTCCGCCAGTGCTTGCTAAATTGAGAGACCTGGCTTTTGGGGAGGCCGAGGAGGAGGACATCCCGGCCGAGGCTCGTGGGGACGTGTTTCTTGTTGACATTGAGGACGAGGGTGAAGATGATTCGGAGGACGATGATAGCGATTGTTGGGGTGACGAGGGCACTAAGGAGACAGCGGAGGATGGGAAAGAAGCGAATGCGCCGTATTTTACTCTCGATTTGTAACGTCACGGTGATTCTGTCGAGGATTTCTGTCAGACCCTACTAAGGTCTAGGTCTGTTATATGGAGCTGTGGCTTAGCTAGCTTCGCTACTAGTGGGATGCGTTGTTCAAATGTCCGGTAAGTAAGTATTAGGAATTCGTTCGGCTGCTAAACCTTTAAAACGTTGCTTCAAGGCTGAAAGAAGCTTAAGAAAGCTTCGTTTTAATAACCTTATCGACTTACAGCAAAAAGGAACTATTGCTCCCATTTTCTTCTATTATTTCCTTCCCCCGTTCTTTCCTTTTTGATATTTAAGGGCGTAAAAGTTTCATCTGTTAGTTCCTAACAGCTGGGGGGATGTGTCAAACCTTACTAAGGTTTAGGTCTGTTATATGGAACTGTGGCTTAGCTAGCTTCACTATTAGTAGGATGCGTTATTCAAGTGTCCGGTATCGCTTTCTTTCAGTTGTAGCTGTTTTATATATATTTAAGGAGGCTTTACTACCCTCTCATTTTAGACAGGATCTCTTCAGAGGTTAACCTGATAATTTATCCTTCTTCAGTCATATATACTTCAGTGTGTGATTCAGGGTCTCATAATTTCATGATAATAACGGCCAGTGAGCTTTGCGACAAGGACATGCAATGTGTGTAGTGCCCGGAAAATGTGAGGCCCAACACTGTGGTGGACACTATTAAATCTCATAGTTCCCGATTGGACTTTCTCCTTTGGTCAGGCTGCATCAGGCACCCAATTCTATGCAACTAGCGTCTCCTGCAGCAGGTGACATCCAATCGCCCCGTCCTTTCGTCAGCGAGTGCTCTTTCTGAAAACACCGCATAACTTAAAGGGAGCTGAAAAAGATGCAGCACTAACACACCCGTGGCTGATTCCAGAGCCTCGTCGGCATTCCTCAGGATCCCCTTCAGGCCCCGGCCTGCCTTGGATCTGCCAGGTGTCTTGACTCTTCTTCGATTTCTAATCGCTCGAAGGACAGGAAGTCCGTCATGATTAGAGACAATGGTTGCCGACACCACTTTGTATGATATTCTAGGTATGTGCTGGTAACCGTTCTCAGAACCCATGAAACCCTCACATTTGCTAATCTACGTACATAGACATCCAGCCATCTGCAACTGAACGGGAGATCAAACAGGCATACAGGAAAAAGGCCTTGAAATGGCATCCCGATAGGAACCCAGATCCTGAGGCCGAAGGGATGTTCAAGGGTTCGTGTTGCTTTGTGTTGAGAGTGAGGTTCCGCCTGACTGACAGCCCTCCTTCTAGACGTCATCCGTGCCTACGAAATACTCTCTGATAAAGGCAAACGGCGTAACTACGACGCGTTCGGCATCGGCTCATCCTCAGCCGGAGGCGGGGGACGCTACGGAGCCACAAGCACTTCCTCATACTCTTCGTACGCAGGAGGAACAAGTAGCGGCCTCAACGATGAGGACTTCGAGGCCTTCTTCCGCGCCGCGCGCAATCGGCGCCGTACACAAACACGGGGAGGGGCCTATGGCTCAGCATATGCAGCTGATGAGTTCCCTGGCATCCCGTCGCTCGCCGATCTGCGGCCGAAGCCGGGGTTGTGTCTTATGATTATATATGTTCTGCTGGATATGGCCTTCAACACGGCTGCTGGCGCCGCGGCGGCTGCTGCGGGCGCACACGCAAACGGCGGGGCTCCGACACCGCGAGCGACGCAGATTGGTGCGCTCGCTGGGCTGACAAAGAGCGCTATCACTAGCTTTGTGTGGTTCGTTGGGCAGTGGGAGCCTGTCTGGGTTGTGGCGTTACCGCTGTGGTTGCTAGGTACCGGGTTTGCAGTCTGTTCCTTGGTGATGGTGCAAGTGACGAACATGACACTGGGACATGGTGAGTACCATCCAACACAGAAGGACAATAGTAGTTATAGAGTTACTGACGACTGGTTGCTTGCAGTTCCTCGGGAGTTGTGGATTCCCGCAATTGTTGCTGCGTTGCCGCTGTGGCCCGAGGCCGCGAACCACTTTGGTTGTATGACCTCCCGATATCCTGTTATTTGTCTCCTACTGACCGTTACTTCGCCAGCCTATGGGTCACGGGCACTCTCGCTCCTTTACTGCTGCGTACCCTGTTTCTGCTTGTGCACATGCTTCCCGCCGGCTGGGCCACTTTTGCTCATAGCTCTCGACGCCCTTGGCGGGGCTACGTTCGCCGCTCTTGCGCTGGGTCAGGGTACGCCTAAGAATCCCTGTCTTGCATTATCCCAGCATTTTTTTGTCATTGCCTTTGGCGAATCCTAGCATACATTGCATGCTGACATGATTCTGTGGTACGACAGGCCTGAGCATCTGCGTACTTCATGCCGCCGCCGCCGCCGGAGCGGTCTACGGAACCATCAGCAGTGTCCCCGCGGCCTTTTCGGCTTTACTAGATTGTTGCTGTTTATGCAGCTTAGTAATGCTGATGGACGATGATGACTGAGTCCAAGAGTGCCAGAAACCTCATGGCAGTCCACTAAGTCAAAGCCCCAGGTTTCGGACCAGATACCCTCAACATTAGTCTTGAATAAGAATGCAAAGGCTGGTAATGACAATGGCCGTGCTCCGGCGGCCGCGGCACCAAGGTAACGACGTGATGAGGGACCGTTGCGACGGCAGTGAGGTGGATATATCACTTTATACCTAGGGCAGCATCTAGGTTATTAGAGGGAATGAATCCCTAGAGAAGGGGCTTTTATTTATTAACTATTAGCAAAGTCTCTTTCCCTGTACTGCCTGATGCTCCTCGAACTAAGAAAGCGCAATAGCTGATTTTCTGCTTTCGAGCTCCGTATCCCGAAAGACAGGGAGCAGGTATGTAGGTATTTAAGAGCCTAATGAACGCCCACGGAAACTTGTGACTAGACAGATACGTTGCTGGACCCGCTAGTGAGTACATGACTTAACCAAATACAACAGCTTCTCCCCATTCCGCTCTTCACTTGATCCCTCATCCTTTCCACCTTCCCATACGATATCATTTAGTTCTCCAACCTATATGATTATTTTGCGGGTCCAGTCTTCATGACACAGCCTAGGGCGCCCCATATCCGTGGAACATTGTTTGACCCCCCAATCATGTATGTAAGGGCGATGGCCCACGGACAACTTTAGCCCTTCCGTAAAGAGTGATGTTAAACGTACCTTAGTTTTTCCTGTCAATTGGCAACGCTCCGTTATTATTCCCGCCACCTCTTAACAGTTCTTATACTCTCTATAATAACTTAACAACTACGTTATCAAACAAAGTTAGGATTTGTATTTTAGGATTTCTAAGGGCCGTTAATCCATATTCCGAAATTAATTTATTTTTCCAGTTTTCTTCGGTTAAGTTATGTACGAGTGAAGTTATAGCGCTAAAAGGGTAGAAGCATTCTTGCGAAACAATAATGGCTGACATTCGCAACTAGCACATCTTAGAAAACTAAGGTTCATACAACAAAACATACACGAATATATATACGAATATATTCACGAATATCTTAACAACGCCACTTTTCCTGATAATGGGAGTAGTATAATCAATTTCGCATTATCTAGGGCAATTAATTAATATATACATCATCATATATTAATACATACTTCAAGTGCGGAGTTAGATTTTCGGTTTGCACCGCCCTTGTAACCCCAAGGAAGCTTCTCCTTCATTACGCTGTAACCCAATATCCCTGGGGTTTTAAGATCGGAAGAAGCAAAGGCGTTGTCGTTGAAGAACGTTATGTTGTTCAAAGGGTGTTAGTTACGTTTCGATCCCAAAGGGTAGAATGCGTTGCTGTGGCTTAGGAAGTTGACGGGCCGTTAACAGCTGTATGAAAAAACTAAGGTATGTTTAACACCACTCTTCGTAAAATACATCAGAGAGTTACGCCAGTTTCCTGCGTTTGATCACTGTGACTGCTGACACTTGTCTGATAAATGAAAGTTTAATCAATTAATTAGTATTATAACGATATAAGTAATATTAATAGTAATTATTGATATACTTAGGGGCGGCTGAACACGCCGTCATAAAACATTTGGGCCAACCTGGTCCTATAACCCCCTTGACTGCTTACGCCAGAGGTCGCAACCATCCACCATCCTGGATTTCGCATAGCCAGTGGACACAGAATCCTGGGTCTCTTTGAGTGATCTGCCACTGGCGTTTAAGTTGGGTAAACGAAGATACGAAGCTCTAGAGATCCCCTAAGTGTGTTATTGCAACTCGCAGAAGGCCAAGGAATCCAAGTCCACGAATAGTGTGCAATTGCCTAGAAAGAATTCTAGGAAGTATAATATCGCGTTGGAGTTAGGATAGTTCGTTGCGTCAGCATCCTCTGGTACTTTCCAAACATCAAAGGTGCTGTCACACTTACTAGGGAGCAGATGCACAGCTCTTCAGGATATATTGATATTGTCTGATATCTAGAAAGCTAGAAACCCGGTGATCCCACTAGTTGTGGGTGATCCACTGGTATAGGGCTTCGGAAAGGATCAACGTTGCTCCGAAGGATCCCTGAAGCTCCAATGGGCTCTATAGGGGGGCCCTTTTTCGTGACAGGTGCAGTGGGCATTATTTTTACCACCTGGCGTGCCGCCGCAGACTATCATCAGGGATCGTCATTCTGCATTTGTCCGATACCACAAGGACTCGGATCGAGACTTATATATGGGATTGTCCGTGTTGGCAATGCAACGACCTGAATGATGACTGCACCAATCCTTGTCCCTGCGATCCAAAAGCACACACACATGAAGGATTTAATCATGTCGTTTATATTGATCGAAATCCTAGAAGATAGGGAATCCAATATTATTGTCGCTATCGCGTGCTTATATGTACTGACCGGGAGTATTAAGAAACAGAGTTGAGGACGACATTATACCATAAATTTATTTTAATTATTCAGCACTAATACCCAAGTACGGCATATGTCAACCCTTCCTTGGTATGTTTAATGTTATCATGCTAATAACTTACTACCTTAGGAAAGGGTTATGTCTCCCTCTTCGCGCCTGTTCCTGTTCCCCCTCTACAACATGCGCACGCACTCAGTTCTCCAGGTTCTAGAAAATGCCATTGTCTAAATTCCCCCGGTTTGATCTTCTTCCGGCTGAGCTAAGAATTCAGATATCGCAACACGCCATCCCTCGCCGCACAGTACCCGTCAGGATTAAACAAGACCAGGACGGCTAGATTGGGTTTCCAAGGAGGACTGGTGGACGTCCTATCGCGTCGTGCTCGACTGCGACAAACCGGTCCCGTTGCCGTCCATCGCCCTAGTCAATCGCGAGGCTCAGGGTGAAATTCTAGAACATTACCGTGCCTCTATCCTCATCGACAAGAAAGTCGTGTGGCAACTTGTTCCGGCCAAGATGATGCTCCTGCGGCGGAATATGCGAGCCGCGTATCCATCGGTTCAATGCAGATGGGGATGCTTCGAATGGGCAAATGCCTATCTTTGGAACTCGTTTTCCCGCCGACCGATTCTCGAAGCTCTGCTTTTTAGGAGATACCCGTCGGTCCAACACGTCAGCCTCGAGTACGAGTATCTTATGTCCGGCACAGCGGCCGTTGTTGTGCTCGATAGAGCATAACCACAGAAAAACCTTGATTGTCACGGCGGTCAATCGGAAGAAACAGCGACAGTATCAAGTTTGACTTGCCAGAAGGCCGCCGAATCCTCGTAAACTTGAAGGTCCTGATGATCTCACTGACGTCATGGGCCGGCACCAGGCCGTCTTGATACCATGGCTCGAAACCGTTGAGAACGTCGGACAGGAGCCCATTTCAGTTCCAAGATAATGAGGTAGGGCAAGCAACTCCATACCATATGCCCTTGCTAGCGAAGCGCAACTGGACCCTGAGTTTGCTGTCTTTCAAGTTCTGCATCCGCATGATCTGGAGGATATCCAGTACATCCCCGACGCGGGCGGGGGGTGGTTGCGTCCGCTGCTTGTGTCGAACTTTGAGTTGGAAGGGCTAGGACCCCTGAAGACCGGCGGTTTGATAAGAATATACTGGTAGATATTCTTATCTGGCTACAAAGCTTTTAAGTAACCCATCCCCTTGCACCATCATTCCCCCATGCCCTTTCCCATAGCGGTTCCTCGCTTGGGCCCATTACTTGCCATGGCTTCTGCTCACCCGGCTACGAATTACCTGATAGCCAGGAGCCCTGGGGCTCCCGTTCCATAAAAAAGCATATGGACCGGGGAGCTGACCTTAGGTATAAGGTGAATCGAGGAAGTCTCTAGGAATTCGCAGAGGGCGACTCTGTTTTCGTAGCCTGGGCCGTCTGTCATTCTCGCGGATACTCTCCGTAGCATCGCCAAATGTACTTGCCATTGTTCGGCTCATTCCTACTCCACCTATAGGATGATCTCACCGTGACTGTTGGGAAAGGAAAGTAGAACAGGGGTAAGGCGATCCATATCTTCTGTATGTAAGTTACATAGCTATGCAGTCACTAAGCTCTCAAGGCTGGCCACTCGATGTGGAATCTAATGGATATTCACTACAGGGGCGGGGAAAAAGGGGTTAACAAAACCGTAAGGTGGTTCGCAGTCGCGTACTATCCACATGTATTACAACCTCGAGGCAGCCATTCTGAAAAGTAATGCGGCATTCAATGTCAGACTCGGTCGACTTTCCTTAAGACGGACTATGGCCGATATGCTGTACAACCAAGGAGCCTGAAAGTTTCCAATCTCATTATATTTTAGCCACCGGATAACATGTCAAAACTTCGGTAGTGGCCAATGTCCACCACAGCGTTATTGACCGGCGGCCAAAACGAAACGTGTCGCCATATTGCGGAAGGGAATTTACTAGACGACTTGTAAACCAGTCAGCCTTGTTCAAATTGAACGAATTTGTTCAATCCACTGAGCTACTTCGACACAGCCGCTATCACGACAAATGGTTACGCTTTACGAACTAATCAGTTCCGGTGAAAAATGCGGAATTACAGAAAGGAGGTGGGCCGAGTCCCAAGACATGGCCAAAAGACATTCGAATGAAATAATACCAGGGGAAAGGGGGATGCGGGCGAGATATCTGTAGTGTAACCTAGACTTCCCCTTTAATCAACCCACAAGGACCCCAGCCGTGAACGGCGTCGGTCATTTTCTTGCAAAGGAGACGCATGGATATGACGTACGATAATATGTGCATGGTGTTATAAAGAAAGATACTCTAATGAATCACCGTGATGACGAGAGTCGAAAAGCAAGATGGATATTATGCGATAATTCATATATGTTTCAGACACATGGACTGGATTGAGTATAGCGCACCTAACGTCTAATAACTCGACCTCGCTTTGACCCTCATCCTAGAGCCGTATATATACAGGAGAAGCGGGGGCGGGATGCCCAACAGCAGGCCACTGAGGGCCATCGAGGTGTTGGCCCAGCCGTAGCCGAGCACCTCGTACATGCGCGGCGCGAAGAGCGGGAAGCAGAAGGCCGTCAGGCTCTTGGCGAACTGCGTCGCCGCCATGGCGCTGCTCGTGTGGGCCGGGTACGAGTCGATGACATAGGCCGTGATGCCCATGGAGCCCAGCTGCATGCCGAACATGATGATGGCGACGCCGACGTCGACAACGGCCCAGTGCAGCAGGTTCTCCGCCGCCCACCCGTACAGCAGCATGCCCAGCGGCGCGATGATGACGCCCGGTAACACGAGCGGGAGCCGGGACTCTGGCAGCTCGTCGCCGAATGCGCCGTTCGAGGGGTTGGAATCGTCGTTGCTGTTGGGGCTGTTGGCGGCCCGGGTCCGGCGCCTGCGGAACATGTGGTCCATCAACCACCCACCGGACTGCGAGCCGACCATCTCGCCGAGCGAGCAGGCGATGTAGTGCAGGCCGCTGATCTCGACGGATTGGTGGTAACGGGAGATCCAAAGCTCGGAGAAGGTGGAGAGCACGATATACAGGATGCCGTAGTTGAAGGCCGATATGACGGCGGTGGCCTGGATGATGGGGTGGAAAGCCAGGAGGCGAAGCGGGCGGGAGAGCGTCTTTGCGAGCAACGCCGTGACCGACCTGTCGCTGTCAAGGCTATCTACATGATATCCCTGGTTACCAGTCTCGCGGCGCAGGCGTGCAGCTCTGCGTTTAAGAATGAGCGCGCCATATGTCTCCTTGAAAGTGAAGATTGAGACGAATATCATGGCGGCCTGGAATATAGACGTGGCCCAGAACAGCCACCGCCAGGCGACACGTGCCGCCATGAAACCGCCAATGATCGGGCCTACAGGAAGCATTAACCATGTCAGCCCATACGAGACGCCGTCTCTTCTCCAAAACCACTTCAAGGGGAACTCACCGACAGCCGCACCAAGTAGCGGAATGAGCAAGTAGACGCCTAGCGAGCGCCCTCGCTGTTCGGGGCGCCATATATCGCCAAGAACACCACCTGCTAGAGCATATATGGCACTCGCACCGAAACCCGCCAGGAAGCGGGAAGCAATGAGGATCTCCTTAGTGTTCGCAAATCCACAGGCGATGTTCCAGATGAGGAACCAGACGCTGGACGCATGCAGGATGACCTCTCTTCCGTAGATCTCGGACAGCGGGCCGATGAAGAGCGGGCCGAAGGCCGTGGCAAGGAGGTAGATGGACAGGGCCATTGCGGACTCGGGTGGGGTCATGTCCAGCTCGCTGGCAATGAGCGACAGGGCGGGCGCCATGATGGTGGAGACCATGATGCGGTTGAAGCCCGTGGCGGACAGGACATCCGTCACGGCCCATTTCCGACCCGTAGGCCAGTCAAGTGGATTTTCAGGGTCGTAGGGCTGGTGGAAAGCGACTACGAGCGGATCGCTCTCCTTGGCGGGAGCCGTAACAGCGGCAGAAGGCGCCGGAATAGGGGCCATTCCGAGGTCGGGGGCCGGAGTAGCCACAGCTGCAATCTCATCGTCATCATTACTTGTCATGATGAGAGATAAGCTATCGGGGCCTTAGGAAAGTTGTATGCTTCGAACGAAAGTAAGGAAACCCGCTGAGATCACTCCAAATGCGACGAAGGATCCGATGGAGGCAGCGGCGGAAAGGAGATTGAGGAAGCGAACGACCTGATTCGAGAGACGGGGGAAAGAGAATACATATAGCAAACTACACGGAAAGGGGAGTGATTAGGCATGCCGCATCTTCCAGCATCCATGCCTATTCAACTCATGTCTGGATTCAAGCTCGTAGGCGCTCTTGCCAAGCCATCTTATCTGATCCTGCACGTTGTCAGTCTAGCGTGCTCTTCTGCCTGGCTCGGTTAGATTGATAAGCGTTCTATGAGTCAGCACCAGCGGGCGCATCCAAGGTTTTGGTCGTAGACACAGGCGTACTCTAACCCGGCCGCATGAGTTGTCTATTCCTACCAGGCATTTACCGCACCGTTGTGGGGTCGTACCGCTCAGAGTAAGCATGGCCGGTCCTCCCAATGCGGTAGCTCATAGCACGAGCATCCTTCTTTGGCAAAGTCCTATTGTATGTTTAGAGGGGACTCGTACAGCAGTCCTGCCTTAGTTGCTAGGCCAAACGTACAAGGCCCCCGCTGCAGGCATGCCAGAAAGGAAGTTCTTGGTCAGCTCCAGGATCTCGATGGCACGCTTCGGTGTCTCGTCTCTTGATTCTCGAAAACCGCGATTGCCTATCTTCTGACGCCGGCATCCAAACATCCCCAGGACATCACCTAGCGAGCGTCCGGTCAACAGGGTCACCTTCTATGAACGGGGAGCTCCGTCGCCGGTTAAGGGCCAGGAGAGGAGACCCAACTTCTGTTTCTTCTATGACAAAAGAGGTAACGTTCAACTCGCTAGGAATCGCAATGACCAGCTACATTACGGTGAGAGGATCACCTTGACTTCGATGCACACTAGTGAAGCCCGCTACTCGTTCAACCTTGCGCTAAGTTGAAAGACAGTCCTTAGACGCAGGCCTAGGGCTATATGGAATCTTTTTGGCATTTTCAAGGTGAATGAAATATTACCGTTCGTAGAGATTGGGTTTCCGAATCGGTTGGATTTACCGGGCAAAAATAGTCAAGGTCCTCCTGGGGGTCGAACCCAGAATCTCCTGATTTCGGTATCCGGATCATGGATTTGATGATCTCGGCACTTCGTAGTCAGACGCCTTGCCATTGGGCCAAAGGACCTCGTGTTGCGTCCCGAAGTCGGCTTCCGACTCCGGGTTGTGTAGTCGGCTGCTAATGTTGTGCTATATCTCGGTTCCAGACGCTTCCTTTTTGGTGCGGAATGTGGGAGTTGGGGAAGGGATGGTGAGAATTTTATGTGGGTCTGGTCGGTAGTAGGACCGAGTTGGTGGGGGGCAACTCTCGGTTTGAAGCGGCATGATGAGGCAAACTATTTTTCTTTTTGAATTTCTTTACTGTGCGATTAATTGTGCTTGTGATACGCGGCTTTATTTGGTCAAGCGAGCGATAACTTTTCTCAACTTAAGTACGTTTGGGAGTAGCGTGGCGGGTATGGAGTATTCAACTTCTCGATCTGAGCATGCAGACGCAGTTAGGCACGATGTGCTTAGGTCTAAAAATTGAGCACAACGCAACCCGCGATGGTGATAAGTCAATTACGGTCACACTGTTCCAGTAGAGAGGGAATTGAAGTAGTCCAAGGCTTGCCGACTTCGTTTTTGTATTGTAGCCCGAAGAACTAGAACACACACTATTAAGACCACCTCCGGAAAAGGGCAGCTATCCATATCGCGAAAAAGATTGAAGAACGAATTGGGGCTGGCGAGATTGTAAATCCAGACCCTGTGTGATAAGCATGCGTCGCTTGAGCGAGAGAACCAAAAAATACTTTTGACCATCCCCAGATATCACACCAATCACAATGGGCTGCGAAGCCCGACGAGACACCACGCCAACCAGATGCAACTCGAATGCCGCGCTAGAACGCCAAAGATGGTTAGGAGGAAGCTGCCCTCCCACAGCCATCCTCCTGTCGAGTATCGCACAAATATTCAGAGCGCAAAGGGGTATCTCGAGCTAGAACTCGCGTAAACATGATAACAGACCCTCCCATGGAGTACAGGGTTGGTAAAAACAGAAATCGAAAAAGCCAGGCGTCTTTCTCAAGGTCAGACTCCGAATGATTCGCTGCCGCCGCCTAAGTCTGCTGAGGTGACATATGGGACCGCCAAAAGCTCGAATAGGCCACAGCGAGCCCCATAGCCAGCCATAAACGAAGAAACAGTAATTATCATAAGGCCCAAGTGAGCTCTTGTGGTTCCGGGTCTACCAGGAGAGAGGGGTCGATGCGCGGAACCCAGGTGGGCTCCCTCATAGCCATGAACTTGTAGTCCGGCTCCGGCAAGGGGGCTAGTTCCAGCTGGATGGTGTCCAGCAAAAAGGGAGTTGGCTGGGCAGGGGGTGACGATCCCGGAGACGGGTATGGGGCATATGGGAGAGACGAGCCGACGCTCCTGAACTCATGTGCCGCTCCCGGCGGGTTGAACATCATATTGATGCTTCGGTCGAGCTCAAGGGAGAGCCGTAGCGATTCGTAGTGCTCATGACGCTCATTCGCCGAAATGACGCATTCCAGCGGAGAGTGGGCTGCGAATATGCAGTGCTTTTCACCCGCAAGACCGAGCGGGTAATCCTGATCCTCTCCATGGCGGTGATCGGGGATGGAATTTAAGTACGCGGGGTGAAGACCTGGATACGCGCAGGTCCTGCAGTCGGTACTTCGCTGTCCCTCAAATTAGTATGCGAATCATTCTATTTTGAGGGTTCCCGGGCAGTGGTGAAGGAAGCGTGAATGACTTACTTGTAGGTGCCTCGATCCTTCACTCATAGGAGACGTTCCGTGCTCTAAATCGTCAACACAGTCTTCGGCAACTTCTAGAAGCTCCTTGTTGACACTACGCCTAGACCGGGCGGTGTTGGGAACATTCTCGTCGAAGATCGAATGCATGGCACGCCACCCGTTATCGAGACTATTCGTGGATTTGGCAAGCCCGAACATTTGTCGCTTGACCAGCGATAAGTGTTTGTGATTGGCTCGGATGAGATTTAGGTGCAGATCGAATAGCCGCCGCTTCTCCAAGGGATTTATACGCGTAAACCTAGAGAGTTCGGCCGAAGGGACTTGAATGAGCTTGGCCGTTTCCGGAGAGCCTTCCTTCTGGACGCACACCAGCGTGTTACTGATGGTCTCCCTCCCTCGCTTCCATATGCGCGTGCCTGAGATGACGGTGTATAATTTGCCATCGGATGACCTACGATCCGGCACCCAACAAATCCTAGCAATGGAGCCGGTTCGAATTGCGTTGGACCTTAAGTCCACGAAAGCCGTCTCTCCATCTTTGACCGCGGCGCTGCTCTGCCGATAGGGCACCCATAGTGGAATGTGACGGCCTCGTGGCTCAGTCGGGACATACACGCCGTGCGCTTCGGTCGCATATTCTGGCTCTCCCACATCGTCCATGAGCTCGTCCGCCGTCTCAGTTACCCTAGGCTCATTCTTATTATTCCCCTCCAATTGTCGGAAGACAGGTGGGAAGACAGTATTGCCAAGGTTGATGACAGGAGACTGTACGCGTACGTTCAAGTTTCTAACCGTCCAGTGGTAATCTTTAACCCACACATGGTAAGGCACGTGGAAGATAGCCATTCCGTGAACTTCCTGCGCTGAAGATGTAGATTTGGTCCTTTTAAACGAGTCAGAGTCGGAAGGTGCATTCGGGGATGACGGGGGATGTGGATGTGATATCTACGAGAATTGAAGTTATGGGGATCTGTGGTAGGAAGTCCGTCCCTTTGATGGAGCCGTAGACACAAGGACTGGGTTGTGAGACGATATATAAAGGGGATTTCCATGATAATATCTCTCCAGGTGGGTGTAGACGTTTAAGGCGTGGCCGTGCTACAACAACACGACCCTTTGGGGAAACTAGGAACGTAGCGATGAACGCTAGTATCCGCAACGCACCGTTGACGTACCGCGACCTGCTACCCAGGGCAACTAAGATGCATACAACTGTTGTGTGGGATAATGGGTTTCCGGGCACCCGGGAGGTAGAAATAGAAGAGCAGTGAAATATCGATCGATTACGTGTCGTCTCGCTAGACCGATACAATGATTCCCACTGTGTGAGTTTTCTCAGTGAAAACTGTTGCTGTATTACACTTCTAGCCTTGCCGGAGTCTTGCTAGTCTAAGGCAGATGTCGCACCCCCGTCTGACAATATCCGGAGGGATAGGTGGGCCTCCCGCAGTGAGTAGATAGTAGAGATGGTTGCAAGTTGCAGCGGCGTGCATCGATGCCCAACGTTCTCGGCGTAGATGAGGGACGGGAGAAAAAGGAATGTCGACGCCACCACCTCCCGCTGAAACTGGCATCTTAACCGTCTTTTTTGGGAGACGAGTCACCCCCTTGCTCTCTCAGTTCTTTTATGGGGAGCACTTTGGCTATCCATTCCGCGACTTCGCGCTCTGCCTCTTCGTCTATGTGACCGCCAGATGGGCCAATATGTCCTCGCGCCACCCCCCGCAACTCGTCTAGTGAGGATATATCGAATGCCCAGGCTATACCACCCGTACACATGATACCGAAGCCCATGACATTCAGGGTAGCCAGGTTGAGCGCTTCGAGTGCTATCAGGGAGCTGTCGGAATTCATAGTATTGACGGGCCCGTTGCTCGGGTGGTAGAACTTTGGTATCGTTGCGAGGCGTTTCCGCGTAATGGCGCGCCGCGTGGCGAGGACGGAGAGAGAGAGAAAGCCCGCTCCGGCAAAGAACCAACCAAGTTGCTTCATGGACCGCTGCGAGAATATAGATGGGCGTGAATATGCATCTCGCCCCGTGACTGGTGACGCGACGGGGATTGAATGCTCAGGAGGTGGTTGAGCGGTAGATTGCGCCGCTGGTTGCGCCGCTGGTTGCGCTGCTGGTTGCGCTGCTGGTTGAGTGGAGGACTTGGACGATTCGTCCTCCTTGGCGATTGTCATGGTCGTGCCGAAAGACCACATTCTTCGTGGTTGCGTTTCGTTATTTTCTCGCCACCAAAGAAAACGCGTGTCTTTCGTATACTGTCAGATATGTAACCGTAAGAAGATCCGTGGCTCCCGTGCGGGTTCTGAGGGTTATTTTGACGTGAACTCAGCTCATCCAAGTGTTTGGGGAGAGTCTAAGAACAGGGTCTTAAAGCTCCATGCTCCTATGCGGGTGGCTATGTGGGGTCATTGGTCTAAGGACGTTACGCATAAATGCATGGGAAGCAGGCCTAATTCGTGAAGCGCTTGCCGTTATCCCGGTTACCCAATTGACGAGATACGGTGCCTTATTCAGTAGGTACCTAGACTAGATACTATGTAAGTAGGCGGTATGACCGACCAACGGCACTCTAGATCGGAGCCCTTACATATGTAACTCATTGGCCTTGCTTAACGATTCCTGCTTCAATCTGGAGAGCCTTACTCATTTTCAAGATGCTCAAGATCACAAGAGCCTGCAACATCTTAGAGTGGGCGTGTTTCGCCGGTAGGAGTGTGATCAGTGCGCTTTATACGAAAAGCCCAGCTATACGAGCGTCCGAAGGTGGACGGTTATTAGGTCGCGAATGGGCGACGATAGCACATTTGACATTCCTAGCTGTAGATACGCTCCCATTGCCACCAGGACCAGCTTTACCGTCAACCTTGCACCTCAAAACAACAGACAGAAGCCTCACTCCCTCACTCTCTCATGTCCAGTAATCCCACGATGCTACGAACCTGGGAATTTCATTATACCTATACAGCTTTATTAGGTATTCAATAGTCCACCTAACCATTAGCTGCCCGCAATTCCATACTCGCTACAGACGAACTGAGCAAGACGTCAGTCATTTTCGCCCTCTAGACCAATCATTTTGTCCTTCGCTCAATGTTCCCACAAGTCGATGCGTTTCAACTTAAACCCAAATACTCGACCGTTACGGGTTGCTAGATCAGTTCAGCACCCCTACGGATCCTCCCTTGTGAGTTGGTCGAGCTGTGGAATGGTTAGTGACATACAATATCGAATCCATGTTTTGGGACGGTGCGGACCGTGTAGGGGAGGGCAGGTGCTTTTCGTGCCTGTCCTTTTTGGGAATGCTGCACCTGAAGGAGATCGAGCAACCCTTGATTGGGATTTTCCTGCCGCAGGACGTCGCTCATTTTCGGATGCCCCTGCAGAGTGCTATCCTGGGAACCCTTAGAATCGTGTATGAACTGCTCATGCCAGTCCTTTCTCCTGAGACTCCCTTCAAGCTCTTCCCAGAACTCCCAGTGGTCCGGCAGCATCAGCCTGAAGATATGTACCAGCAGCAAGAGAAACGGCCGGATGCTGTCGAGCTTGAACCGAAGCCACGATCTCTGAACCCGTATGTCGTTGGTGATGTGGAACCACTCTGACCGGCTGATAGGATGACAATCGTCGTAGTCCCTGAGCTTGCTCATCCATTCCAGGGCTTCATTTATATGGTTGAGCGGCGTTATGAGGCAGTCGACGTTAGCCTCGCATGGTTCCCCCGTGTAGAGAGTTCCATACGCGGCGAGTATCTCCTTGCAGAAGCTGCTGTAGCGGAACCTCCGCCCAGGAGCCAGGTTGACATCACGACTTATGGCGAGTCGTGTTTGATAGAATTCCCCGACCGCGTCTATCTGCTCAGCCGTGTAGAGTGGAAGCTGGATAGGCTCCTGTCTGAACCTGATTGGTTCGACAAAGCTTGGTAATGGATGTCCACCATGGCAATCCAAGACAAACTTAACCCAGTCGCAGTAGGCAGTCAATCTACTCATCTTGGCAAGGACGGCAAGTTTCTCAAAAGATTAGCTAGACGTGGAGCTAGACCCGAGCCATTGTGGTCTAGAACACCGCGTTCTTATACAGGGACAAACCCCAAGCATTCTTCACTACGATCATACGTAGCTTGGATCTTAATCGCATTGAATCAGCGCCCATTGACGCCGCAGGGAACCATAACTCGTCAAGTTTCACGAGACAAATCGATAGATGCCACGCGAGGAGCCGCACCAATGGCCGTCACTCACATAGTGACACCAGGTCATCGTCGCGCAGATTCGAGGACTCGCGTGCGACTGATTCTCGACTAGTCTTATTTCTGTCAATAGTGTACTGCGAAAAAACTGTTCGGTCGGAATAAGGATCTACGCTGTGTGAGCCCGTCCGGCTAAGCGCAGTGAACTATATAGCATAGAGTCACATAACCGCTTCGTCTGTCAACTATCATGTGTATATCTTGGCTAAACCTGAAATAGCAGGGCACAGTTAAAGAGAGAGGAAGATCAGATAAGATGCATGTACAGGGTTTTCGCCGCGGGGGATGTCGATCACCATAGCGCCCAATGTAAATTAAGTACTCGCCAAGCTTACGACATTGCCAGGGGCCCCATGGCCCGTGACCGGACACAGCCTTGTCGACAAGGGATCTATTCAAGATCTCCGCTCGAATTCCACCCATCTGGTTTGACGTTGGGCCACTGTACCATGCACCTAACGCAGTTTCGTCCGAACTACGTTACCATACCCTCATTCAAACCCGCAGTCCTTCTCTTCTTGACAGGTTTCCCTACCAGCCACTTTACCCCTCCATTTCTTCTGCGACATCTGCAAGATATGGGCAAGGATAAGTCGTCCAAACAGTCAGCGGCTCATAAGAGGGCTCGTCAGTCTTCTGCACCTCAATCAATAGCGCCGGCTACTCCAAACTGGCCGCCTTTCAAGCCACCCTTGCCAGTTACAGATTTGATATTGACCAGTCCAGCACGGGGTTTTGAGAATACTATTGCCGTCATTCACAACTTTTGGCCTAAGAGTTTATGCCGAGACTATGTCACTTTCCTCAAGACTCTCCCGCTGACCACCACGCCCGGCCGTCCCAAACGGGGTGAGGCCGTCAGGCAAAATGATCGCTATCAGGTCAACGATCCGGCTTTCTCTCAGAAGCTCTGGCTAGAAACAGGATTGAAGAATGTTTTACGAGACGATTCCGTCAGGCATCTATGGTGAGAAGGCTTTGGCTCTTTCTACTGTAGCCTCCCTCTGCACCACCACCTGATATACTAAGCCATCTCAAAACATCTAGGGGCGGGGACGTAATTGGCTTGAACCAAAATATCCGCATATATCGTTATTCTGCTAACCAATTTTTTGACTGTCACTGTAGGTTGAAGTTCTTTATGCCCCTATTGCCATTTTTCAACGCGTCCTACTATTTCACCGCTTCTTTTGGTGTCTGCAAAGTGTTCATTTTGCGCTTCGTGACAGACGCCACCTTCATAGATGGTCAGCGGTCTTGTCCCTACCCTTTCCAGCTTCATGCAAATATACGGCCATTCAGGACCTGCCATCCTGAACGACTTCTTGCCTTTGGATGAGGGACTACCTACCATGCGTTTAAGCGACCCTGCAGCTACACCGGACCTGTCATAACGATTTTGGTTGGCAGCATGGCTTCGTACTAATCCAAACATCCGCATGAAGCTAATGCACAAGCCGCTAGATGATGATTCGCACCTCGTGACCTTGCCGTTTGCGACTGAACCATCAGGCACTGTCAGCGGCAAGACCACCTGGACAATGCTTCTCTACCTAACCTCGTCCGCTGAGGGTTGTATCGGTGGAGAAACTGCTTTTTATCCCCATGATCGCAAATCGGAGAAGGAAGCAATCGTGATAGCCTCTGAGACGGGGATGCTGCTACTTCATAAGCATGGTGACGACTGTCTGTTGGTGAGCGCCTCTTCCCGAGTCATGGTCCTCGCTATGGCATATCTAGATCTACTAGTGAGACTGACCGTAACGCCCGCAGCACGAAGGAAAGGAGGTTATGGCTGGAGAGAAGTGGGTACTGAGAAGTGATCTCGTGGTACCAACATAGAAGTGCGATTCTGCGCTCACTCCCTGCAAACGGGAGGCTTGCATTAATGGCAAGAAATGGCCCAAATCATTGGACACCACAACTCCCGGCCCGTCGGACTCGCTCCTAATCAAGGTCTTCCTGCGCCGCTAGATGGGGCTCATGGTTGCTTTAGGCCTACACCTCACATACAGATATGCAAGATATGTCATATATCACCTCGGATCAGAGATCCCGGGTTGGCGCATCCCAGGATTCCCCAGCTTTCCCCCTCCGCGACGGACTATCTCTTCCGTCGAATACCAAATAGCCGTCAAAACGCCCTATAGGCCTGGTCATCGGCCCGAGCCGAATTGGCCTCCCCTTCATTGGTCGGACATTTACTCACCCATAGCCTCATCTTCCTAGATGTTTGAGGGCGGAAACAACGACGCGTCCCCGTTATGACCTCTCTGAATAGCATGCCCCCTTTTAGAAGACCTTCCACGGGCTTGGACGGTCACGTTAAGAATGTATGGCTGCAGCTCTGAAGCGGGTTTCCTAACAGTTATACAAGCATTAGCTCATTCCATGCATACATTCCGCTCTGCGCCGCCAGACCGCTCATCTGAGGATATATTTTGTCGCACAGTGCCTTTACTAGCGGTGTCTAGATAGCAGTGGCCCTGTTCACAGACGTGTAGGTAGAGGTCGCCGACCACATCTAACCCCTGAGACATGGGCAACCCATCGTTCGCAACGGTCGCCAAGGTAGTTCGACGTACGAAAAATGCCAAGCATGTACGGGGCACACTGCCGGCGGCTCTATTGGCCCTGTACGTGTATTAATTTATCCCCGTTGCAGGGCCTAAATGTCACGCCCCACTCGACATGTTTCTGTGGAGATCTGCTTATAATCGAGGTCATCGTGGCAGACTCAAGAATTGCGGATGGGGTTGATCCTCCCAGCCACGCCATCGTACATACCGCCCCCCTTGCCGCCCTCTACCCTGGAATCCCACATGGCAGTAGGCTTGGACGGTTCTGGCGCCCAGGAACTTCAACAGGCAAGAAGCGACGCGGGGAAGCAGGCTGCAGAACGGGAGCCCTCAACCCGGATGTAGGGCGCTGGCACTAGCGCCGTCGGAAACTACCGCGAGAATCTGCATAGGCATCACGGCTGCCTAAGCCCTGTAACTTTTGACTCGCGGAAATCCCATTACGGGCGCTAAGGCATCCTGCTAGCTCCACCAACCTGGCATCCGGGCGTTGAGGTCTCCAAACTTCTCCATGTGCCCACCGGCGTAGCAGCAGTTTTTACATGCCCAGACGCCCTGCCAGGAGGGAGGCGAAGTGTGCAAGTCATCCCAATTACGGAAGCATGCATCTGCAGGCGTAGCCTTCACCCTAGTATGCGGCGAGGCCATTTCGAACCAACTGCCCCCGCCACGGGTCTGATGACAATCCTGGTCGAAGCGACAGGTACCGTCGTGACAGCTAATCTCGACACCCTGGCGGCCGTCGCCGCAGGACCGCATGTCATTGCAGGAGCGAGTATACACGAGCCAGGCCCTGTAGGCCTCACTCGGGCAGGAAGTTCCGCTATTCGACGACTCGTCCTTCCGTTCTCCTAGCCCGCGCTTCAGGTACGCGAGCCTGCTTTCCGATAGTTGTCTGGTATGTGGGACAGGCCAGAGGCGGTGGAGCAGGTAGGGACATAGATCTGCGCTTGTATGCTTGTCATGTTTCTCGCTTTGTGGTTCTGTGATGTCATACCTTCGGAGCCCCTTTGTTAGTCGGTCTCAATTAAAGTTTGGCCTGATGGTGTGGAGGTTGTCTTAGCCGCCTTCAATGCGGAACCATCAGCCCTTGAGGTGTTCGTGGGAAAAGTTGGCGACGGGTGTACCTTCGTCATGTTATTCAGCCACATATCCATGTAGCATCCCTCACTCATGCCCTACGGGTGTTGGTATAATCACCGAGTGCCTCTAACATTATACTCCGTCCTCGGTCAAGGAGCCATCAGGTGCGTCTTACGAGCTTGTTTCTGAGCGAAGGGACAGGATGCTGACGGTCCGCTGTCACTAACGGCTACGCAAGCGACGTTAAATCCATATTTTAGTATGCCAGTGTCAACAATCTGTTATGTTGGAATCAATAGTCCAAATCCTCAAGGGAGGCTAAGATGGCGCTTCGATTAGCGTGTACCAGGAAGCGGGCCAAGAATCGAGTCGTCCTCTTGTCAGCCTTGCAGTAGTAGTTACACAGGTAACCCTATCCGCCGGGCACGAAACTATGAAGGAGTAGCTTCCATGTACACCTGTCGAGGGTATGATGGACAGCGTCCGCTGTCATTGGGCGGATATCATCGACCCCTTGTCGCGCCGATAGGGCGGCCAACTTGTGTCGCCACAAAGCTATGGCTTCTTCCCCGTCGCAGGGTAGGAATATACAGGCCGCTAACTTGAAGCGCTTCGTTTTCTCAGAAGTTATTGGAGCTTACTGAACAGGTATTTATGAACCTAATTTACCTATGTACGTTGTGACTATGCCGCTAGGTATCACCGTCCTTCCCAAGTCTCTTTCGTAGAACTTGACAGGAATTCTGAATGACAGTTCCAGTTAGCCTGAGGAATATCGCATGTGTAAGGAATCGTAGCCCTTCAAGAAATCTCGTGGACCATTCTCAGTAGGGTTCGGTCAAGTTCTCAACCTATAGGAGTGGTAGTGACCGTTCATTTTCATGGCAACCCAGAAATGTGACGGTTGGAAACGTTATGCCGGAGCAGGCTGGCACGGACATGAATATCAGGGAAAGTGGCAAAGCAGAATGTGTTGCAGGAGACAACCGCGAAGGGAGAAGAATGTGGTCATGAAGGAAGCTATCTACAGAGAGGTGAGTGGCAGGGCAGGTCTACATACGTGGGGTAACAGCCTAGCAGGTAGTTCGTAGTGTAGGTGGTCAAAAAATTCTTATTAATATATGCCCTTCTTTTGATTACTCCGGGCTGAAGCCCCAGGTATATATACGTATTGTCCTTGTCCGTTACGGGGACTCAAAAAGGGGTGCCACATGTTCTCCTGAGAACTGACAACATAATGCTGCCTCCAACTTTTAAGACAGGGTCGCCGTCAGCTGTAGTTTCAGCACAGGTTAAACTGCCGCGCGACTCAGTCCTCCTTAGCAAGTTGATAACTCACACAGGCTGTTTTTATAATATATCCGCGAAGGCAAATGTTAGGCACCTAGTTGCATATAATAGGCTAAAGTATCACGACAGCCTCGAAAATGTATAGTATAGCTTCGAAAGGCCAGGTTCTCCATTCGATCATCAACACAATTAGCCTTATGGGTTGAGCTGATCGAGGTTATCGATTCGAGGCGTACGTATCCAGACCTCCCTTGAGCGGTGCTAGTAATGTAAAGAACTCAATGGGTAGCTCTATTCCAACGGCTTGTTCGCTGCTACAATAACTTCAATCCCTATCCGAGTGGATAGTTAATGTCCGTGATCTGCATCTGGGATACCGCATCATTGTTCCTTTGACATTCAACGCTCTTCTATCCTATACGTAGAGTTGCGGTAGGCGCCATCCACCTGTTGCCTATATATATCTTCGTAGCCATGACATTTAGGCGTTCCTCTCCAAACAATAAGAACGAACCGGAACAGCAGTAGCAGTTGAGCAGCATACTGTAGCACAGTAACTGTATATAGCTTCATATGCCGAAAAGTTCGAGATTTGCCGATTCATTGCAGTCCTGATATCTTAGGCCTTTCGTTGCCCTTGTAAGCACGCTTTCAGCAAATCCCATGACTGCAAATTGTTTGAGAGCCTTGAACGCGGGGTTGGCCTCACCTTATTGGCCGTGTCGTCAGCTCCTTTTCAATCTGCACTTCCTGACCGCTTTCTATTCTAATAAGTAGCTGGATTGACAGACTTCCAACCTCAGCCTTACCATCTACCCGCGTCCAACGAGCCACCGGTTTCCGTACGAATTGCAACTTACCCACGTACTTCTTTACCCATTGACGAAGATGGATCTCTGTCGAGGCTGTAACGACTTCGCTATGCGGCTTTCTGATTACATAAGGACACCGAGAGGGGACTCTGGCTGGCCGAAATACTATCGTATATCAACGCGGAGACTGATAAGCCGTACGCGGAGGTGTAAGCTTTGCCAAGCACTTTCAAATTACGTCTCGTCAAGGAAGACTGGCGGTACTACGCCAGTCGAATTTATTTGCAAGGACGCGATCGTTAGGCGTTCCGAAATAGATCCTGCGTCCCCTGTAGCCGTAGTGTGGCAGGGCTTTGAATTAACCGGATTGGACGCAAGCAGAATGGCGATATGGGCGGATCAGGGTGGGCAACTACGCGAAAGAGTTAGCTTCCTCTATATGTTAACCAGCCGTTTAGGCACACCTGCCGCCCTTTCTACTGGCATAAGCACTGAGCCACCTGCTGGTTGTATCGAATGTCCGGAGGCATTTCAACTTATTAGGACATGGCTCAAAGTCTGTGAACAGACCCATGCCGAATGCCGCAAAGGCATATGCGGGACGCTGATCGAGGACGATAATCTGCCAGAACTCCCCACACGTGTGCTGGATGTAGGGCATGCAGGTGACAAGGACGTGAATATCAAAATTACAAACGGCCTACGTGGTAAATTCTGTGCGCTGAGCTATTGCTGGGGCCCTCCCGCTCGTGATACACTCATGACGACCGAAAGGAATCTTAAGAAACACCTCCTTAAGATCGAATACGATGCGTTGCCGAAGACCATCCAAGACGCCGTCAAAGTCACGCGCGAGATCGGTGTTCGGTACCTTTGGGCTGACCGCCTCTGCATAATTCAAGGGAACTCGGAAGACTGGGACGCAGAGTCGAAACGGATGGATTCAGTGTATCAAAATGCACATCTTTTAATCGCGGCATCTGGAGCCCCAGATTCTTCGGTGGGTTGCTTTTTGAAAACGCATGCAGACACCACGATTGTAGAACTTCCTTATTATCTGAGCACCTGCCAAAGGCAGGATTCATAAAGCTATCTGTAGGAGCCGATGACCCTTCACCGGAGGACGGACCCCTTTCCAAAAGGGGATGGGCTCTCCAAGAATGGTACCTTGCACGCAGAGCTCTACATTTCATGCCAGAAGGATTGTCATGGAAATGCCAGAACTACCAGCTTGACGAAAGGCACGCGAGAATCGACATGGCGCAATATGGCCATTGGGACTGGATTATGAAAGAATTCTCAGAAAGGGAATTGACATACAAAACCGATCGCCTGAAAGCCGTAGAGGGGCTCGCAAGAGCTTTTCTGAGAAGGAAGGCCGACGAATATTATTAGGGTGTGTTCCACTCGGCGCTCCCCGAGCAGCTCCTGTGGATGCAGTGCCATACCGAAACCGGATCAGATGACTTGACTGATATACCATCATGGTCCTGGGCTGCCAAAGGTGGCGAGAAGAGATTTTGGACCTGGTATAATATCGATGTATTAACACCAGAAATCAGTTCGGAGCAGATACAAGTCCGATTATTCTGGAAATATGAACATCCACGGCCCCGTTGAAGAGTTTAGGGTATTCAGAGACGAGGGCGAAATGAACCAAATGTCATTAGTGGGGGTTCTGGCATTAGAGCTTGAATGGGTGTCGATTATGGCACAGGTAGATAGAACGGGGTCGATTTGTTATATGATCCAGGATTCCGACAACCCAGAATCACTTGGAGTAGGGGTGTTCGACGATAAAAGTTTTGAGAGGGTTCAGGTCGTTCATTGTATGAACCTGAACTGGTCTGAAACTGTGCGATGGTATGCCTATATGATTTGACGGTTCTAATCCCCTTGAGGCGACCATGTTAACGTTCTTTATAGGATGAGATACGAAATCGGCTTCGACGATCTTGTGTCCCAGCTAGGTGACGGGAAGGGATATCCAACAAGCTCGGTTGGTAAACGAACGCACAACAAAGTATATCGCTACTAACTCGACTTGTGCATCATCCAGGACTTGTCCCTGGGTCTGCTGCTGAGCCCGATTCCAGGAAGGGGCAACTCTTACAGACGGGTAGGGATGGGGGTGTTTATCCACAGCGAAGGGCGAGTTGCTACAGTAGTCCGGAAGCCTATCACAATTTCATAGGTCGACAGTCAGGTGAATCAGTAGCGCATAGCCGTTTGTGTCGCCTTATTCCATCCCGGGTATCGTTACGAATATAAATAAGAGTAAAGGAAAACATGGAAAAGAAAATGAAATAAAAACCAACACAAGAACGAGAAAACCTCTACCAGTAATGCTATCAGCCATCCTGCGGCCGGCTCAGATTTCCACTGTCCCATCCTCTTATCGCCCCCGTTCCCCCGCGACTGGATACGTTCAAATTCGAAGAAATAGCAGACTATTTTGTGCCTGTATGCGATTTGATCCGATCCATCAAATCGAATCTCGGCTCACCCATCTCTCCGTTCCAAAGCCGCCGAAGCTGCGAAGCCGCAACGCGCCGACAGCCCAGGGGTTTGCGAAACGTCCCGGATTCTGTTTTACAGGACTTGAGCATGCGCGGTTGATCAAGGATACTGTGCGTCGTTAAGGGAACTACTCGCTGGGGAAGGGAAACCACGTACCTGAGGAGGCCAAGTCCGGAACTGTTGCAATTTTTCCAAGCTAGAGACTCGAAAACGAGACGAGGAACACCGTCTTCAATATCCTCGGGGCGGGTCTGCCGGCCATCCTTCTGCCACGTCTCAAGGCAATATCCATTATCCTCCGCGGCGACTGCACCGTGTCACTGCTGCTGAGAATCGGCATGGCGATTGCGGTTTGGCTTCCTTGTCTTCTGAAAGACAGTCTTCGTATATGGCGGTGACCCCCTCAACCACCCTCCCAAAAGGCTTTCAGGGCCTCGGTCGTTTCCAGGCAAGGTCAGCTCTTGCTTCCCGAGCTTCCAGAGCGAGTGCAGGGCTGCGTAGCTAAGATGAGGGGTTTTAAAGTGGGGTTACGCTGCTGGATATAGGGGTAGCGCGACTATTATTATTCTCAGAGCCTGGGCGCGACGGATCTAGTGGGTTCGATGGATGTGTGGGTTGAGCATACGGCGCCGCATACGTCGCGCGGGACGAAGATGGCGGATGCCAGGGGGTGGACGACGGCGTATGCATAGCAGCGGACAACGATGGCGGTAGAGCATACAGTCCTGGATACGTAACTTGGAGCGCCAAAGGTTGTTGAGTAGCCGGCGCTGCTTGTGTTTGCACAGCTTGGGACCCAAGTGGTAGTTGAGCGATGGATGGCGGAGTGTTCACAGCAGGGCGAGGTGTGGCGGCGGTTGGTCACACGATGCCTGGTAGACAACGCCAGAGGAAGACGGTGGTAAAGCATACGGACTTGAATACCCAGTTTGGGACGGCGCAATAGGGGGTCGAGTAACCGACGCTGCCGGCGGGTCCATAGCGCGGAACTTAGGTGATAGGTGGGCGGACGCCGCTGCGTTTTGAGCGGGGAGCGCAAATTCTGGTTGGGGGGTGGAGAGTGCCATAGGCCAGACGAAGGACGCGGATGCCGGTCGAGAGCTGGACGGTGCATGGCGTTTAGCACGGACCGCAGCTGATCGTGGAGGGCTTGACGGTGCAGGACGTTTAGCCCCAGTCACAGCTGGCGGTCGCGACCTGGACGGCGCTGCATGCTGAGCGTGAGCCGTCGATGATGGCCCAGGAGCGGGCGGTGGCGCGTTCTGAGCGTGGGACGGGGACATCGGTTGAGCAGGTCGGTCCCCACAATAGACACACCATGGACATATGGCCGAGAATGCCGGGAACTTGGAGTCGAAACGGTTATTCCGGCAGATCCGACACGGCCTCTCGGGGTTGACCCTGAGGAAGTCGTCGATGGAACAGATCACGCAGACGCCGGAGCCGTCCCACTCCGTGCACGGTTGGTGGTGACATTCGAACGGTCGCTTCGGTGGCGATGTCGTTCTAGTTTCGAAGTCGTGCGGGAGCCCCCTTAGATGCTTGGATAGATGTCTTCTGAGTGCCGTTTATTGCCGTCTTCGTTATGGCTGGTTGGCACTGGTAAAGGGGGTTCTAGTCGTCTCTACGAAACTGTTAGCTGATATTTGCACCTAACAGGGGTCGATCCTAATGAGTGCGGCCCGGGAATCACTTCTAAAGATGTTAGACTTCGCGTAGTGGAAGGTGAGTTATCGTCTCAAGTGCAGCACTTCCTTCGGCGTGTAGGAGGTAGTCCAATCCAGAACCTCCGGCGCAGAGTTGAAACGGAAGCGGCAATGCAATTTACCTAGTGATCGAGGGCAGTGAGAACCAACCTGTGCCTTTCGGTGGATTAGTCGATTCAGCTAGATCATACGGAGTGGAGTGTTAGTTGCCGGAATAGGTCAGGAATACGATCCCCGGAGTGCATGCAGGGGAAAAGGGGGTATGAGTACTGACACGCCGCCGAAGAGTAGATGGATATGTGGAAAGTAAAAAGTTGATTACAAGCGATGGATTGCCTTGACCGAGAATATTTCTTGAAAGAGGTTACCGCGGCCATAACTTCGGTCCCAATATAGTTCAAGTAACATGCCTGGCTTTAACGCCAAGTACAAACACAAAACTTGCTCTGGTGACAGCCTATCCAAGTCAAATAAAAAACATCATAGAGCACTAGGAAGCTTTATAACGGTTTATCGAAGCGTATCGTGTGGCACGTCTACTAATTAAAGCGTATTAGATGGAGGTATCTATTTAACTAACTTTGCCCCCTTGGCATGTAACACAGGTGAGAGTTCATCAACCCTCCGATCATTGATGCGGAAAAAAATTCTTCAGTGTAGATGCAGTTCTTGGTAACAACTACACGACTCCGTGTGAAAGACCGGAAGGTCCACCTGGAAACGGCCGTATGATTAGCAAAAGGCAAGTCGTAAGGAGACCGTAGCTTGTGTATGGGGTGAATTGGTAACACACCGTTTTTGAGCCTATTTGGGCGCTGTGGATCCATGCGTTCTGGGGTGCATGACTACTCGGTACGTCCGCCAGGGCCGAAGAAAGGGATCTGGGATGATTGCAAACGCCCAATATAACCCCACAGCTGGATATAGATGGGGTATGGTATAGACATGGTCGAGTTATTCAAGGCTCATGAATGAGGTTACCGTATGCGAACCTGAGTTGCTTGGGGCTTCTTGGGGCTGTACAAAGCCCATACAGGGGCCTATCCATTTAGAGATCAGTAGATAGTATCACGTAAGGGAGCCCAGCGGCTTGAATGTTGTACAGTAGCCCCTGCATCCCTCTGTATGTTGAATGCTGAAGATATCTGACTGACTGTAAATTAATAGAGTGGGTGAGCTCACGTGATGCGATTTACTGATCTCGAAATGGATGAATCGGAAGACGTCTGAGCTATAAAGCGGATCGGGCCGAAATCACTTGGGATCCTGCTTGCCATTCTTCCCCTTGCGGTCCTTCGTCTTCTTCTTCGCAGGAGGTTCAGCCTCTGCCTTCTGAGAGTCGGTTCCAGCCTCCGACCCTTCTGAAGGACTCGACTCCTCGGCCTTGCGTTTAGTGCCGAGCTGAGCAGACTTCAGAGCAGCCTTGGCGCGTTCCTTGGCGATCATCTCGGTCAACTTGGTGTTGACCTCCTTATTATCCGCCAGGTCGGACCTGATAAACCGGATGGCTGCTTCCTTGTTTAAGCTCTGCTCCGGCTTTGGTGGGGGGCTCTCAATGTTTTTGATCTTGTCAAAGTATTGGCGAACACGGGCCAGCTCCTTGAAGACAGGATGGCTCTTCGCGTCCACGGCATTGAGGCGCAATGAAGCTGAAAAGAGTATTAGTACGATAAGGTGCCCCGCCGGTCTGGACTTATGAGGATGGCTCACAGAACAACATTGACTCTATCGAATAAGTTAGTAGCACGTAGAGCTTGGCCTTATCGAGGAGGGGTAGCTTGGATGCCACATCGGAGACGTTGCCTAGGAGGGGCGAGAGGACCTCCTCGAGCGTATCGAGCTCACCATCTAGGCGGTCGATTTGCGGCAGGATATTAGAGATGTCCATCTTCAGTAGCAGCAGTCGCAAGCCTAATCCCGCACGCTCCGAAGGAATAGTGAAAGCGTCGGTCGCGAAATTCAAACGGGTATCAAAATGCGCGTTTCATCAGCTACGTTAGCTACTGGAACCGCGTCGTCAGGGGGCACACACTGGAATTATAGCGGTGAGAAAGGGCAGTACTGTTGATAACGATAAGGCTAGCTGATATGAAGGTGCGTTAAGACTTTTGGGGTAATTACAATTAAGCTTGCAGATCTTACGCTACGAGGTCTCGGTACTGTACGTACCTTATCCGATTTTCTGGGTCTGCGCTTGCGACAAAAAAATCGTCACCGTCGCCAATGACTCTGGATAAGGGTCTCTTCACGCCCGCTAATTCCTTCCAAGGTCATAGCATACATATATTGGAGTTGACTGATATGGGCTATTATTGCCGCTCGGATGTACATTGCATAGAGACAGAGCTTTTCCCTTTTTCTTTCTAACCTATCTATCTCTCTTAGTTCATCATCTACTCGAATCCTTCGCCTATGGTTGAAGGATCGCTCCGGATACTCTAACCCCCGACGGCTGGACGGCGTATAAACCACAAGCCCGCACAGATGACATGAGGTCACCTCTTGAGTCACGATAAACCATCCAACCTGTCTTCCTACTTTCTCAGCCAGCCTCTTTCGCGGGCTCCAGCGCGAATACCTTACAGGTCGACGATATGGTTTCGCGATAGCCTCTTAGTGGGCCGGGGGGCCACCAAACATCATTCCTCCGTGGCCTCCACCGCCCAAGGCCTCTCTTCACGCCCAGATGGTTCCCATATTGATCCTCCGTCAGATCGCCCTCCTACTTTACAGTCACGGGGGAACTCGACGGATAAGACAACGCAAAGTCACCCGTTCTATGACCCACCGCCGCAAGCAAAACTACCTCCAACGGCCACGGCGCCTCTATATTCGAATGGGGCGGAACTGAACAACCTCCCTGCCGATCTCGCAGAAACTGCCGCTGAGGGACCGTCAGGGCCAAGTAACATCAGACCCGTCCAGGAACAGCCGCCTGCCGTCGAGCTGTCTAGACAAATATACGTCGTGGGCTTTAGGAACAGAGCCAGGTTCATCGCGCATTCGCTTGCACCGATTCCACAGATACCCCCCGTGCGGATCTTGGCTCATCATCGCTCAGAGGCCTCGGCCAAATGGCTCGAGGAAGGCCAAGCCATCGACCTACACGACGCCCGCGGGAAGCTCCTCTCGTCCCACCCGATCCACTGCCCGGAATACATCGGACCTCGGGTTGGTGCTCCTGGTTTTTCGCGCTGGAACGGCGGGTTTCTCGACAACATAGTTGTCGATACGGGGATAGCGGCTCTGCACCCCACACTAAGGGCTTTGCGACATTCTATCGATAATCGCACAACAATCTGCTTAATCCAAGAGGGACTGGGCGTCATCGAGAAGCTTAACGAAGAGATATTCGACGACCCGGCCGTGAGGCCTACGTATATCCTCGGCCACATGACTCATAACCTAGCGAGACACATGGGTACGTCCATGGCTTTGAGGCATAAGGGCAACAATGGGCAGTTATTACTCTCGGCCGTCCCACGGGAAGAGGATCATGGCTTGGAAGCGGCACTTCGTCACCATTTCATCGGCCTTCTCTCTGCGAGCGAGGCCCTCCGCCCGGTAGGACTATCCTGGATAAAGTTCCTACACAGGAAGCTGCCCGGCATGATCTGGTCCTCCCTGGTCGACTCGATATCCGTCATTCTAGGGTGCAGATACGATCAGATCGTGAAGGATACACATGCAAGAAGGCTCTGGCACGCCCTACTGGACGAAACGTTATACATTGTTAGCTCGCTGCCGGAATTCAGGGACAAACCGAATCTGCTTAAATACTTCACCAGAGACGAGTTCAGAATGCACCTCAGACAGAGGCTAGCGAACCAAGGGCCGATGTACAGCGAGTGGATCTCGCTGATCCGGCGGGGGGATGTCACGCCGGTGAACTTCATCAACGGCTACTTCGTCAGGAGGGCCGAGGAGCTGGGTCTCGACCACAGAGTGAACAGCCTGGTCGTCTCGATGGTGAAGGCGAGGCATCAGGCCAGAATCAGGGAACTCGACGCCGATATTCCGTTCGGATTGAAGCCGTATATGATGGATGGTGACAAGCTAGGAGGCGGGATAAACGAGGACGACTCGGATTTTAACCTATAGGGGTCCTGTTGCCTCATTGTATATCTAGGACGCGCATAAGCTCGTCCGTCATGTGAATATGTACAAGATAAAGTTGTATATCTTTACTCCTTAACTACTAGCCATGATATTGCTCCAAATGGCTCCCCCTTGACCTCTTAAACATACGTATTGATGGTAGATACGGTGCCTATGCCCCTGTGACCAAGCCCCTGAAACGCTCGTGGCCTAATGCATAACTGCAACTGCATGATAGCTGCATAAATTTGATTAATCGATGCATTGTGAGTCCACGGCTTAATGATCTGTTGTCTCCCAACCCCACCAAGAGCAATCAATACTATGTAATGCTAACCCCCACCACGATCTGCAATTCTATCTCCAGTAGGCACACGCAACGTCTTACCCACATCACAGAGAATTATCTAGATAATACAAAGACAATGGCCGACGCAGAACTAGAACAGGTATGTAGGCCCGCCGCTATCCATCCCAACATGAACGCTTCTACGGTGGTGGTTACGTAGTAATGACATTCGCTAAAGCCGCGAACAGATCCGAAAGGCTCGTCTCGAGCAGCTCAAGGCGCAAGGCGGGGCAGGCGGCAACGGCGGCCAGCGAGGCGGCGCGGGCGGCGCGGGCGGAGGACAGGACCAGGCCGAGATGCAGAGGCAGTGAGTGTGCTCGTTCCCGTGTTTTACGGCTCTTGCTCTGCAACGGATGTATATGGATGCTAACCGGTTCGTTTCCCGTCGCAGGCAAGAAGGTGACTAGCCAACTAACCGCCTACTCCCCTCCCATCAACCTGCCCTCCCGGGCCCAATTTCCAGCATCGCCGAGCTAACACTAGCAACATAGCCGAGGCACGGAAGTCGATGCTCGACCAGATCCTGCACCCGGAGGCGGCGGACCGGCTTGGGCGCATCCGGCTCGTCAAGGAGCAGCGGGCGACGGACGTCGAGAACCGGCTCATCATGCTGGCGCGCACGGGCCAGCTGCGCCAGAAGGTCACCGAGGACCAGCTCAAGGAGCTGCTGAGCGCCGTGTCCGAAACCAGCGAGCAGGAGAAGATCGTCGTCAGCCGCCGCAAGGGCTGGGACGACGACGACGACGATCTGTTGGACCTTTGAGCGAGTTTGTCGACTTGGCGGCGGGGTGATAAGACGAGCAGAGGGCGCTAGGTTGGAACAAGGGGAAAAGGAACGTGCGAAATGGTACAGTCTGACAAGGCATGGCATGGCATGGCACGGCGTTATTTAGGGTGGGTGGTATTTCTATGCGATGTTACGAAGCTCCTAAGCCCGGTTCTTGTGGTACATCAATAATACAAAATCACGGACACAGCGCTTTTGGCACCATATTGCTACCGTTCCACTCTCCTTCCATCTCTTTAGCCCGCAACGGCCTGCTTCGCCGCGGCCTCCCTAACCCTCTTCCTCTCCTCGCGCTCCGCCTTCCTGATGCTCCTGAGGTCGGGCGGGGCCTCGATGCCGAGCCTCCTGCGCAGCTCGGCGACGTCGGTCTCCATCTCGCGCTCCCAGTAGACGTTGATGACCTCGTCGGCGCGGAGGCCGTTGCGCAGGGCCCATGGCCCGTAGACGGACCAGAAGCGCGCGCGCTCGGCGGGCTTCAGGGTCGCCACGGCCAGCGTCGCGAGCCCCGTCATCGGCAGCAGCGTGTTGGCGAACTCGAAGGCCTTGAGCGCCACCTCGCCCTCGCGCACCGTCGGCAGCCCCGTCAGCGCGTGCAGGAAGTCGTGCGACTCCCGGTACCGCCGCATCACGTACGCCTCCTCCTCGTCGTCTATATATCTGACGGGCGCCCGCGTGTCCGGCGTCACGCCCTCCCGGTCCAGCCACGCCACGTACGTCGCGCCCAGCGTGCCCCGGGGCAGGGCGCGCAGCCGCGCCAGGTCTAGTGTCTTGGACGTGATGACGGGCCGCTCGCGCAGGATCCGTCGCCCGGTGGGCGAGGATAGCATCGCGTTCCGCAGGCGCCGGATGAAGTACGGCGACGCTGTCGTCTCGCCTACTACTGCTATCAGGTCCCCGCGCCGCGGGTCCAGGAATGACATGATCCCCGATCCCACGGCCAGTGCTGTGCGCTCGAGGCGCGTCAGCGGTACGTGGCCTGGGTAGTTTGGCGGTGGGCGGTTGAGGACGGAGAACGGTCGGCTTGTTGGTGGTGTTGGTGGTGTCGTTTGGCGGGGGGAGGCTGGCGGGGGTTGTGGGTAGGATACGGGTATGGCCGAGAAGAGGGATGATATGGGCCTCCTGCTGCTGCTGCTGCTGCTGCTGTGCAGGCAGCGTAGGCAGGTCGTTGGGGTTCTCATCTTGCCATATCCCAAGTGGTGTAGATACACATTGAGCCCTCTAATAAGTGTCCTCTCAAAGAGAAGCTCTCTTTGCATGGGTGAAGTGCATACGATGAAGTCTACCTACTTCGTACGTTTGGTTCAATGACGATCGAACGATTGAGTTCTAGCTTGATATCTGCATATCGGAGCTCTGCCAAAACGACATGCAATTATCGAGGGGATCGGAACAAAAGGACCCTGCATCGCCGGCTTTCTAGCGTCACTGGACAATTCCATCCATGGGTCCGGCCCGGATTGGCCACTCGCTAGCTTTCCCCAGGCTCCCTCGGCTTTTGCTGCGAACTGTTCCCTTCCTTGCATTGCATCTTTTTTTGCTTAAAGCCGGAACTTTGTCCAGCTTCTTCCGCTTCCATTTTAAACCTTTTCGTCGCATTCCGGCCGAGAACCCAACCACTACAGCAACAAAACTAAACACTCTCACACTCCTACGCTCTTACACATAACTCACTCAAATACCATCAAGATGCCTCGCCAACGATCCGCCGGCCGTTCCGCCCCCGCCCGTCCCAGCGTCCCCTCCCGCGCCGCTCCTCCCCAAGCGCAGCAGAAGCGCCCGGCGACGACGTACGCCCCTGCGCAGGGCACGCAGCACGCGCCCCCGACCGCGGGCCCCACCGCTGCGCAGCAGCCGTCGCAGGGACCGGGTCTGTTCGGCCAGATGGCCAGCACCGCTGCGTACGTACCTATTCATCGTCCATCTCTTTCCCACCACAACAACCCCCCACCCCCCCGGGGGCCCCCGAAGCTGGATGAGGTAAGCTAACGCTATAGACGAAACGAACAGCGGTGTCGCGGTAGGCTCCTCGATCGGCCACGCCATCGGCGGCCTCTTCTCGGGCGGAGGCTCCGGCGAGCCCGCGCCGGCTTCCCAGGACACCCAGGCCGCCCAGCAGCAGCAGAATCAGTGGGGCAACAACTGCGCGGGCGCCACGCAGAACTTCACCAAGTGCATGGACGAGCAGCAAGGCAACATGCAGATCTGCGGCTGGTACCTCGAGCAGCTCAAGGCCTGCCAAGCCGCCGCCAGCCAGTACTAGACTCCTCGGCTGTAACGTTTAGGATTGGCTGATAGAGGGTATGGATGATGTTGTGGGGGAAGTGGCATATTTGGGACTTAATGGAGTAGACCGGATGGGAAGCGCAGCTCGCATGCATTCGGGCGATTGCTCCTTATGATCGGGGAAAGCCGTTGCCTACGGACCGAGCAAGCAAGCAACAACTGCATTCGGAGGATAGACATTTAGTGGTGAAGCTAAACTCCTCTTTATTGTACAACAAATACAATAACACAACAACCATTGTTTAATGCCAGTCCCGTCCTTCTGATGCTCATACTATCCGTGATGAAATTGTGTAGACGCCGTACCTAACGATTACCGCCGGTCTCCATCCTCTTCGTCATCTCTGCGTGGTTCGAAATTGAGCTATACCCCGTTCGTTAGCAATCAGCCTCATCATCCGCCACCCTCCTAGAATCAAAACCAGAAGCAAGATGAAAGAAGCACTTACCGAATTCCCATTATACAACTGCGCGTCCCTCCTGCGATCCTCGGCGTTCTCGAACCCTCTGATCCGCGCCGAAGTCGTGGTACCCCTAGCCGGCGCATCATCCAGCTCGACTTCATCAGCGCCAGAACCTCCTCTTCCCCCCTCATCTCGCCGCCGCCATTGCTGCTGCTGCCGTCCTCCCCGGCCCCAACCGAACAAGAACCCCGCGAGCATCCCCAGAATACCCGCCGGAATGCCCCAGAGGAACACCAGCGCGCGCCACAGCAGAGACCCGCCGTCGGAGGAGGAGCCGCGTCCGTAGTACGCCTCGGCGAACCGGGGTACGGGGACCAGGACCAGGGTCGCGGAGGGGGTTAAGCCTAACTCCGCGAGCGTCGACCCGGTCTCCTCGCCGGCGACCACGGCCCGGTTCGGCAGCGGCGTCAGTACCACGCGGAACGTGTATGGCATGTCACTGCCGTCGGTGCGGTTCGAGTCGATCCACGGCCGCACGTCGCCCGCTAGCGTGCCCGAGGCGGGGAATCCCGCGCGCATCGTTGAGCCGTCGAGAAGCCGGACTTGCAGGTTGCAATTTTCGCTTGTGCTGCCTGCTCCCCGAGTTCTTGTTCTAATGCTGCTGGTAACAGCCGTAGTACCAGCGGACGGGAGTGGTGACGACGACCCGTCGACCCCGTAATTGTTGCCGCCGCTACCACCACTAGGAGCCTCGGGATTGGTTGCCTGCGCCAGCAACCTAGCCTGCCGCTCCTGGGCCTCGCGCTCCTTGCGCTCGCGCCGGTCGTCCTCGATGCGCCGGAGGATGCGCCGCCGCTCCTCGGCCGCCTGCTGCTTGCGTTGGCGCAGCTCGTCGGCGTGCTTGCGCTCCGCGCCTTTGATGTTGTTCGCCGCCGATGATTCTGCGCCGGTGTCCACCTCCCTCCGCGCCTTCGCCCGTGCCTCCGCTTCCGCCTTCGCTGCAGCCTCTTTCGCCTTCTTGTCCGCTTCTAGGCGCTTCGCGCGCTCGGCCAGTGCGGCACGGACCCGTGCGTCTTGCGTGGTGCCTCCCGATGAGGACGCTGGTGGTGGTGCGCCGTTTTCTTCTGCGGCTGGCGTTGCTGGTGCTGCTGCTTGGCTTTGCTCCAGGGTCTGGGCTGCCGGGGTAGCAGTCGCTGCTGGTTGCTGTCGGCTTTGGCCGGACGAGGTCCCAAGAGCTGCGTGTGCTCTGCGTAGGAATTCCTCCTTGGACGTCCCAGCTGCGATGTATTCCTTTAACTGGCCATTACTATGCCACGCGTAAGCACGCATCCCGAATATCAGAACCATAACGACCATCGACTCGACCCGGAGCGGATGATGCCCCCGGGCGGTCGTTTCTGACATACTGGATCATCACCAAAGTAGGCTTCCGAGGCACGGGGAACAGAGCTTCCAGAAACCCGGCCTCTTGAGATCCGGCCCGCAGCCGCAAGGCTACTGCTTGGCTCTCGAGGGATGACTTTAGCTAATTTAGGTGTCAACATATCAGTCTAACAGAAGAATGAACAATGAGGGTTTCGGCACCAATTCATCCGCGAGGAACTCGTTTTCCCATAGCTGGCTCTCGCTCTCTTCGTCTAGGTAGTCGTCGGACAATTAGTAGACTGAGCACAAGACGTGATTGGTCTGACAGCGTTGGGCTGCGTAAGGATGTATGTACCAGTGACGAAGCAGACGACTAGCTTTGCCTCCTGGAGAGCGGTGTTGATTCCCTCCTGCAAGCTGCCCTGGAAGAACATGGCGGATACTGAAGACGCCGCTTTTAGTTTGTCGAGGAAGAACTCTCTAGATACATAAGCAGAGGACCAAGTGGTGGAGGAGGGGTGAATGTCGCCTACTTATTACGCGTTCGCTGTACTATTTTGTGGTAGTCCTAGATACAAAATCTATGGAGATGCATATATAATACTGTTTGTCGGCTGGAAGATGAAGTGCTTCTCGCCTCCTTAAGGTGGACGATAGGTGAGTTTTGTAAGTTCCTCATCTCAATCTGGCCAGGGAGATGTAGCCGTGTCCTCTGAGGTGACGGGCCGAGAGCAGCTGGATGGGTACAGTAATGATTTTAATATGACAGAATATCCCGCTAAAAGAATATACCCTGTACAAGCTTGGATCGCCTTGCCCCTGCCAGGGGAGCTAATGTTTTGCCCACTAAGAGCTCCACCATAAAGTTAATATGGAGCTTCAACAGTTCAAGACCGGACTGACATACGACGACATATCTTGACGATCCTGGTCGGCAATTGTCTGGACGTCGACGGAAGATCGGCTTCGCACGATGAAGTCCCCTAACTGGACAAGCACAGGGCGCACGCTCGCCCAGCGCGTCGAGCGCGCCCTCGAATCCCAGGTCCGCGCCTCCCGTCGCACCACATCCACATCCCGCACCGTCTTCCGGCATCAACCGCCGCCGCATCCGAGCGCCCACAGCAAAGCACCGCCTACACCATCCTCGATCCGCACATTCACACAAACCCCCCGCACGCGCCAGCACCAGCAGCGACAGGCTGCCAACGACCCGAGCTTCAGCAGCATCGTGGACAACCCGCCGGAGCTAGTCCGCGCGGGGGGACGACGGCACGGGTGGGGCCTGCTGGTGCTGGCGGTGATACCGGCGACGGCGTTCGCGCTCGGGACGTGGCAGGTGCAACGGCTGGGGTGGAAGACGGAGCTTCTGGCGCGGTGCGAGGACCGGCTGGTGCGCGAACCCCTGCCGCTGCCGCCGCGCGTCGACCCGGACGCCGTGCGCGACTTCGACTACCGCCGCGTCGTGGCCCGCGGGCGCTTCCGCCACGACCGCGAGATGCTCGTGGGCCCCCGCATGCGCGACGGCGAGCAGGGCTACATGGTCGTCACGCCGCTCGAGCGCCTCGACCAGGGCGGGCCGGGCGCCACGGTCCTCGTCAACCGCGGCTGGATCAGCAAGAAGATGCGCGACCAGCCGAGTCGCGACGCCGCCGCGCTGCCGCGGGAGGAGGTCGTCGTGGAGGGCCTGCTGAGGGAGCCGTGGAAGAAGAACATGTTCACGCCGGAGAATAGGCCCGATATTGGGGAGTTCTACTTCCCCGACGTCAAGCAAATGGCTGCGCTGACGGGGAGTCAGGAGGTTTGGGTCGAGCAGACAATGGGTGAGTTTTATAAATGCCCTAGGCAAGATATTGGTTGATGTCCTTTTTTGGTCTCTTTGCTAACACTGGATGTCGTGCAGAGCCGGATCTCCTACAAGCTCTAGAGTATGAATCCAAGGGCATCCCCATTGGCCGAGCCGCCGAGGTCAACTTGAGGAATAACCACGCCCAGTACATATTTACATGGTAAGCTCTAGCAAATCGTCCCCTTATCCTCCCCGGTTCTCATGGTATCTTAGGTATGGACTCGCAGTAGCGACGTCTATCATGTTCTATATGGTGGTGAAGAAGCCCCCCAACGATATCGCACGCCGCGTGCGACAGAATAAGGATTGGTCATAGTCCGAGATGGTACGAATGTCATCGCCCCTTCATAGTGAGACGCTTCCAATCATTCGATTCTCTGGAATCTATTGGCCATGGATTGAATACCAAGCCAACTCTTTTCAGATGCCGGCCAGGGGATCTGAGAGCGCTCAAGTTCAAGTAGCATCTTCCTCGTCGTCCACTTCGACACGCCTCGCCTTTCTGCGCGGGGCTTTAGTCGGTACCGGCACGGGCATACGCAGCTCCTGCAATAGTTCTCTGGGCAGATGGCGTTGCGCAAGGGCGAACGGCGTCGTCGTTGCGCTCGTCTGCCTCTGTCTGTACGAATTGTAAACCACTGTACTGGTAGCATATACGAGATGAAAAGAACTGTAACATACCTGCGCATCAAAGTCATCATATCGCTCTCGTCGATCGTCTTGCGCCCCGCGTGTTTGGCATAAGCCTGTAGGTCATCCGCGAGCTGTTCGAAGAACCAATCCGTCGCTTGCATGATGGCGTCTAGCGTATCCGGGCTGATCTTGGCTTTGCCGACGCCGGCTGTTTTGGCAAACGTCATGGCCAGCCGCTTCACTACGCCCTGGGGCAGCGACTTGTACTCGATGCCATGCTTCGAGATCTTCTTGCCGGTCTTCCTCCTCCTGGGCGGAAGAATGCTGAGATCCGCCCTCTGGGAAAATATGGTCTCGTCCAGCCCCTCGTTGTCGTCCGTCATCCCTGGCAATACCGTGGCGGAGTCGTCGGGGTCGGCCTCATCGAATTCCATCGGGGCAGCGTCTTCCTCCTCCTCGACGCCTTCGACCATGGTCGGGTCCCGTACGGGTGATTCGACCGGAGCCATGAGAAAGGTAGTCTCGTTTCCGGCGTCGGGTATCTCAATAGGACCGAAATCGCTTTCCCGTCCTACCGTCTGCCGTCTCGGATCCTCGGCATCGAACCTGTCTCTCGTCAGCATCCCACCCTGTTTAACGCCATCCGGAAGCAGGTGACCTACCGCTCAACCATGGCCTGCTCATCCAGCACCATATCGTCGTCATCATCGTCCTCGAAGGCAGGCGGCGGGAAGAATCCGGAATCAATACCGGCATCATCGCTCGGCAGCTCCGGCCCGGCATAGTCGCTGAACCTAACACTTCCGAGACTCGCCCTATCCATGCGACTCAGGGGCCCCTCGCTCCACGCCCTTCTCGGAAGCTCAATTGACAGCGCCGTGTAATTATCCTCCTCGAACCCACTAAGCCGAGGCGGCTTCAAGTCCACGCTACCATCGTCCTCATCGTCATCCCCGTCCTCCATGCCCGGGAGCGAGAACCGCGGACGCTCGATGGGGAACTCGTCGTCATCGTCCATCTCCGCCAGGGTCCCCAGCGTCGTGTTTCCCTCCCCGCCGCGCGAACCGGGCGACGAGGACGAAGACGACGACTCTATCGCCGTCGACGTCGGCGCCAACGCCCGCGACAGGTTCCGCAGCACGTCGCGCGGCGTCTCGCGCCGCGCGTCCCGCAGGCTGCGCCGCCGGCCCGGCGTGAAGATGGTCGCGCGCCGCTGGCTCAGCGACCGGAACGCCGCCTTCGCGTGCGGCGTCGCCGCCGCGTTGCGGGAGAGCCTCGCCGACAGCGAGAGCCCGGCCGTCGATGGCTCGGCGCTGATGGCGCGCCGGCTGTTCGGGGTCGTGGTGGCCGTTGTTGTCGCTGGTGGTAACTGGGGTGTGCGGAGGGGCGCTAGGGGCCCGCCGCCATCCTGGTTGTCCGTCGCCATTGTCAGATGCGAATGTGTGGTTGTATGTTTATGTAAGTGGGTGTTGCTTGTCCGGGTCTTGGTACCCGACAATTACGTATGTAGTGCTATGTGCGCAGAGAAACGGGATTATCGCCCTCCGCATCAGTTAAATTTTCACGGTTGTACTATATCAGTAGTTGTCAATTGACCGCCTATCAAAAGTTCCTCGACTTATAATCAGCATGTCGGGGCCGCTCACAGGCTGTGATGCATCTTGAGACGCCTTTGGTTTGACGCGTCTTAATTCACGTTAGCAGGTGCGGTAATAGCATGTAGAAGGGAAACGATAAGATAAGCTGCTGTATGTGGGGCAAGATGCTGTTGTGGAGGGGTTCAGGGGCTCGCCAAGCCATTCAGGAGTGAAATCTCCCATCACACAATGATGATTTGTGCCACTCTCGGTGGCTCCCGGTAAACCTGCCTCTGCTGCATATCTTTGTCGTGTTTGACGGGATTCGACAACCCGGATCTAACCCAACCTGTCATAATCCAGAGGGACAAGTATAGAGGCACGCGAGGCAGGAAGGGTGGTACAGGTACGCTACTTCGTAAGTCGTGTCTGGATAGAGTATATATTCGTGGATATCCCAATATGTTGTCGCTGTCTTAGAGACTCGGAGACCTACTAAGTTGCCATCACGCTAAGAACAGACGCCTCTTTATTCCCTAACGTACGATGAAGTCGTTCGGGAGACATGCTTCACTCCAGAGGTGCCCCATGGACCGAAGCCACCTTGTTGCCATACAGAAGCGGTCAAAGTTAGCCGTATTTATTTTCGATCTCTTTTATGAGGCCTATGATTTCTCTACTTTACACCACAGGGTCGGCCTTCCCGTGCTTCTTGTAGTAGACTACGTGGAAAAGACACTCAGTTGCCAAGGTTGCCATTCTGCTGTTCGCAAAGTGCATCTATAATCATATCGCAAAGCAGCATCACGATCACGGCTGGGATGCTAAACCTCCATACAAGGCAAAACAAGAACGACTCCGCTGAAATAACCTAATCTTCGGCACCTTGACCGTTCGAGGTATGAGTCATAGGCTTGCCTCATCTCCCTTGTGCCACCAGATAACTGCCTCTACACATATGTACACAGCTAAAGAGCCTTCGCCTTGCATGTTGTGATACAGTACGCTGGGAGATCCTGAGCTAGGCGGCGTTGCCACATTGTGGTTCGCATGAGACATAGACAGCTCACCACCATAGCTTTTCGACCTGAATTAACAGTTGCAGAAACCGCCACAGCTAGGCTGATCGCGAAGAAGGGATGCATAAGATGTAGAAAGTGTCAATTATCGTGCTTGATTCAGAGTTCTAGGGAGCAGTGGCTAGAAAGCTCTATATATAGTGTGGGAGCCCCGGAACAACGTCCTTGCGGGCGCCTATGATTACAGGGGGTTGATGACTAAGCAAGCTACCCCTATTCTGCGACAAAAGCATATTCCGTCTCCTGCATCATTTCTTTCTTATAAAAATTCCAATAAATAAATCACCAAATCAGGAAGTTAATAAATACAAATACAATAAATAATACTAACAGGAAAATAGAAAAACAGGAAAACTTCACATCAGATTCCAACCCCATCCTTCCCTGAAGGTTTATTCCTTGCACAGCTTAGCCACGGTAGTATCCACCACACAGTGACTCTAGACTTAAAGGGAAGGGGTCTTATATGATTTATAGGGCCGTCTAGGTGACAGGGGCTTGCATCGTCTCCCAGTCAACGCATCACTTCTTGTCCAACTCTTCTCCCTAGCTACCTTGGTATATAGGCTGCATACCTCTTGGTGGGTGAATTTGTAACGCTTACGTCTCAGTTAATCAGATCGCTTTATCATTCTCATGGGACATGTACCGAGAACCCCAGAACTTCGTGGCAGAGCATAATCTTTATGCACGATGCCTTCATACAACAGGTAATCTCCTCAACAGCAATATCTTTACTCGAGATGGCGCCGTTAAGCTCACTTGCATCATAATGTCGTCCAAGACGCTCAGAGTGCTACGAACGTACCATGGAGCTAAGCATCAAGAGCTTCCAACCGAAGACTATACGCTTATACATCCACGGTTCCCTATGAAGTCAAGTTATATGACTCAATTGTCACTTTACCGACCCGGAGAGAGTCGTTCTTATCTGATGACGTGGTTTTCATGTCGACCATGGCTGCCATGAAATATAGGAACTGAGTCACATCAGACCTAGCTAAAGGCTAGATTCAGTAGCTAGGATTTAGCCACAATGATTCCAGACCCTATATGGAACTATTAACAGCGACTTCCATATCGCTTTCTCTCAGTTACAGCTGTTTTCCCATGTATCTAAGAATGCATCATTATCCACTCTCTTCATCTAGGATCTCTTAGACGTCGACCTGATAATATATTCTTCCTCAGTTGCAAAGACTTCAGTGTGTGATGTTAGAGTCTCATAGATGTCAAGGTCCATCCTTCCTTCGTGGAGATTTTAGTAGCGACACAGGTTAAAACCCAGCGAAATTCTTCTGGGACTCTTCACTTAAGGTTGATATCTAGAGTAACGGTGTTATTGTATGTCGCTGCTCTCATGGCTTCGGCGACAGAGTTCGTTATCGCGGCGGGAACGTCAGGGGCCTCCTGGGCCCACCGCTCCATCTTCTGGAAAGTCAGTGTACGCGTCATAGAGCCCGTCGTTGTGCAGAAGCGCGTCAGACATGAAAGAGATCACATCAGTCATCATGGCCAGGGAGGTAGCGTCCATGCGCTCCTCGTCTCCTTTGCAGCCATACCAGCCATCGCAGATCCGTTGACGGGGAAACCGCCTCTAGGATTCAGGATCAACAACTGGCTCGTCACAGAATGATCTCCCCAGAGAGATGTGCGGGAAGCCAGTGACGGACCGGCTGGCGAGCCAGAACGCGGCCGAAATCGGGCACGGGCTTCGGGGGCGGAAGGAGACTCCAAGCGGTGGGGACTGTGGGACCGATAGGCTTTGTCAAAGTTGGTCAAGGTGGCTAGGGCGATAACCTTAATCCGACCGTTCTGCGACAGTTGCAGTTGGAGTTAGGGTTTGCACTACCCACCCACCCACGCTAAAATTTCCACCCACGGGTACCCGTGGGTGGGTAAAAATTAGCGTGGGTGGGTAGCAGGGGTGCGTGGGTAAAATGAAATTACCTACGGACTAACCACCCGTAGGTACCCAAACTGCTGAAATGGGTACCTACTTACAGGTACTTACCGAAAACTTAAGTATATATTATATAAATACAGTTAAATTAAATATTATAAAAATTAAGTATCTTATTAAAATTGATTTACCTTTAATAAAGTACTTTTTTAAATATTAATTTTTAAATTTAAATATTTAACTTTATGCTTGTAAAAAATTAATCGCTTATATAATGCTGTATTAATTAACGTATTAATTATTAATAATGCTGTAAAAAATTAACCGTTTATAAAATGCCGTATTAATTAACGTATTAATTTGCATTTTTAATTATTATAAGGATTAAAAATTTATTTTTTCGTTAAGCTTTTTATTTATTTTTATTAAACGTTATACGTTATAAGCATTTTTTAAAAAATTAAAGTTAATATCTTTTAATACGTTAATTAAATCCGAATCGCTGGCATTACCAAGATCGATAGGTTTATATATAACGTCGGGTTTTTCGTTGGTAACTTTCTGTTCGTCGACAGTTTACTAAGCAAACTTTTAAGGATTTCGACGGCGTAATTTGTTAACTTGCTCTTTACGTTATTACTTGTTTTATTACGTTCGAACCTTTACTAATACCGTTTTGCGTACGTTATTTTAAACTTAGCTACGGTTTTTAAAAACCGGTTCCGAATTATAAAGTTCGTTAATTTTACTGCCGTAACCGGAAAAGCCAACCGTATTTACCGGTTCCATAAAATTAATTATATTATAAACCAATTTTATATTTTTTATTATTAAAGTAATTCGTTTATTATAAATATAATATAAATTAAAAATTATAAACGATTAATACGTAAATTAATATATATATCGAAAAAAAAAAATACCGGTAAAAACTATAACGAAAATAACTTTAATTACTTTTTAGAAAATATTAAAAGCTAATCGTTAAAATCTAAAATCCGTATAACCTAAATCGAAAATAATTTTACATATAAACCGTTAAAACGGGGCTTTAAAAATAAAAAAATTAATAATTTTTTGATAACGCTTAATTTTTCGAAATATAACAATTAAAACGAAATTAATAAATATTAATTAATAAAACTTTAAGTATTTATTTCCAAAAAGCTATCGTTTGGCCTTTTTAATTTTGCCGGTTATATCGGCAGGGGTTTTTTTAGCTTTGGCTTTAATTTTATCTTTACCTTTATTATTATTTTTGCTTTTGCTTTTAATCGGGTATTTACTTTTAATACCTTTAGCAGTAAAAGCCGCGCGTAATTGCTTTAAATATAATTAATATACCGATTAATACGTGGATTAATACGTCGATTAATACAAATATTAATTTACGAATTTTTATATACGTTATAATTACGGAATTATTTGTTATATCCGGAAAATAATTTAAAATCCGAAATTAATTAATTAAAGTTAATTAAAAAACGTAATTACGTAAAAAATATAACCGCGTAAAAAAATTATATGGTTATATATATAATAATATTATATATATATATAATTAGCAAATTAAGTAAAGTTATAATAAAAACTTAATAAATTTACTTTTTTAAAAAGTTAAAATTATTATTATTATATATATTTAATTAATAGAAAAATGGTAATTATTATATTATTTTTATTATTTATTAATATTAATTTTACTTTTTTATATATTAAATAATTTCGTAATTTTTTTAAACTTATTATTATTATTAATCTATATAATTATCTTAAATCGTATATTTAAATTTTATCGATTTTATTAATTAATATATACAAATTAACTAACGGTACGTTTACTTTTCGTCGGTATACGTTTCCGGTTAAGTTGTAATAACCTTTTAAAATTACTGTAAACTTTTTTTTTTCGCTTTTTTACCGATCTAATCGTAACGTTTCCAGCCGTCGTCTGCTTTTTGGTACTTAAATTAATTAGGCCTGCCGGCTAATTAGGTTCCTTAAATATAATAATCTTATCGTAAACTTGTTACCTTAATAAAAAACTAGCTACATCCGGAATTATCCCGTTATTTATTCGACGTACGGCGTTTTAAAAAGCGGATTAGAAATTATTAATTTCGCTAACAATAAAAGTAAAAAGAACGATATTTAAATTTTATTTTTCCGAAAATTTCGTATAAAAGGTTTTAACGATTTTTTTTTATTAACGTTCTGCAATTTATATACGTTTATTATTTTCTGTAAAATCGTATTAAATATTAAATAATAAATCCTTTAATTTATTTCGTAAATAAAATACGATAAAAAAGTTAATTTAAAATATGGAATAATATAATTCAAAACGATTATAAAAATAAATTAACTTAACTTAATTTTATATACGTTTTATTAATACTATAATAATTTAAATATAAAGGTAATTACGGGTAAATACGGTTAATTTAAGGAAAAACTTTTTAAATTTACGTTAAAACGTAAATATAATTTAATTTAAAGGTAAATTTACGTATTAATTAACGTATTAATTTACGTAAAAGCTTATATAACTTACGTATTTACAAATAATAGTTAATAACTTTTTTTTAAGGCCGATTTCCGGTAAAAGTTAATATATTTAAAGGGATACCTTATAATTAAATGTAAATATAAACGTATTATAAAATAAAGCGTATAATAAATTAATACCTTTTAAAGATTTTCGACGCTATCGGTTATAATTTCCGTTAGGTTCCGATTAACGTACCGTTTATTAGGTAACTTTATTATATCGTTTCCATACTTTTCGTAATAAAACTTATAAACACTTTTAAAGTAATAAATAACTTTATTACGAAAAAAGTTATCCGTAAACGATTAATTTAAAAACATATTTTACTTATCGAAATAAAACTCGGGTTTCGAATTCGATAAAAGATATAAAAATATTACGAAAATAAAATAATACTTGTTATTTTTAAAAGCTTTATCGATATAACGCTAATAAAACTTTAAGTAATCCCTAATAACTTAAAATAATTTTTCGAAATAGGATTAAAAAGCGCCAATAAAAATTCGACCTTATAAATAAGTTTTGCATTTACGAAAATGCTTTTTTATAATTTTATATTTAGCAAAAACGTAATTATAATTCGTTTCTTTCGAAGCTTTAAAAAGATCCGTTAATAAAAGAAACGGTTTACAAATATTAATTAAGTAATCGACAATATTTTAGGTAATTTTTGTAATTTCGAAATTATTTATCTTTTCGCGGCGTATATATTTTTCGAATGCAGGTTTTAACCGACGAACTCGGATAAGCATATATATTACGAAATTTTAATAACTTTTAACGTTTCGAATAATTTATAATAGCTTTTAAATATTTAAAATACCCCTTTTTTTAAAACCATTTTGTATATTTTTAAATTGTTGCTAACGTTTTATGTTAAAATTAAAATATATAGCAAATTATTTAATTTAAATAATTTAAAAAATTAATATAAAAATTAATACGACCCGGTTATAATAACGAAATAATAAGATATTATACCTTTTTTACGATCCGATCGGCCGTATTAAATTTAATTTGCTTAATTTTCGTTTTCCTTTTTTCGTTTTTTTCTACCTTTAAGCCCGCCTTATTTTTTAATTTTGCGCTATCCGTAATATTTAGCCGTTTAAAAATACGTTTATAAATATTTTGCAAAAAATACGAAAAATAATAAAAATAATTCGCGCCGTTTTTTTAAACTTTTTTTTATTTATTTTTCTTTATGCATTTTTTAAAATAATATATACCGAAATTCGTTTTGTTATTTACTATAATAACTTAAACTTTCGTATAAAGCTCGTACCTTTTCAACGTATCGTATAACTTTTTAATATTTAACTTTTCTTTTTTATTTTCGTATAAATTAATATTTATTAAAATATTTTTAAATTTTTAATCTTTATCGATAAAATAAATATATACGTTTTAAAAAGCTTATTATAAGCCTAAAGAAATCCAAACGTCGGTAATTACCGTAACGTAAACTTCGGGAAATATATCTTACAACTTTAACCGCATAATCTTTTCCGCGTATTTTTTGTATTTATCTTTAAGCGTACAGGAATTTAAAAAGTTGTACGTAAGGTATATATGTTATACCTAATTAATAAAATACGGATTTTCGACAAAATAAAAAAATATATATAAGCTGGTCCATATTTTAACCAAAAAACGATTATTTTCGGATAAAATTCCGGTTACGTAAAGCAGATACTGCTAAAAAAAACATAATTAATACGATAATTAATACGCTAATTTGGTACGTACCTGGAAAAATACGTACCGGGAAATTCGATTTATAATAATAAAACCCATAACGGCAGTTTCTACTTTTTTATTTTAAGCCTGTTTTCTTTTTTTGCATAATTTATTATTTATATAATTTTTTAAAACAGTAATTTTATTATTATTTTTATTTAATCTCGGATATATCCGGGTTTCGTAATAATATTTATAAATTACTATTAGCTAACCCGAATTTAACGTCACGCCCTAAAGCCAACCGTTTTAATATTAAAACTTCCGATTAAAAACGAAAATTTTTTTAAAAAGTACTTCGTTTATAGCGTCGTCGAAGGTAGCTCTATTTTAAAACCATTATTGCTACATAAACTATTTCTTAAATTTTTCGCTATTTTCCGTTTTATAAATATAGCATGCTGGAATACCGAATCGTAACAGTAATCCGGTTTTATTTTATCTGTTGCTATAAAACCTTAAACCTGCCTATTAAGTAATTAAAAATGCAGCTTTTTCGCCATTTTTATCATTTAATTCGTTATCTAATTCGTCGGAATTCTCGTTACTTAATACGTCGCTGCTTATCTTCTCGTAATTTGTTTCGTTAAAAAGGTAATCGTTTTCGGGTTCGTTTTCGACGTTCGGCTATTTTTAAATTTTAAATTCGCTTTCGTTTTTTTCGTTATATATAATAATACTTATTAATTATAAATAACTTTTTATTTCGGAAACCTTTTTTTCGGTTAAGTTTAACTTAAAGTTTTCTTCGTCGCTGGTACTATAATTAACCAAATTAACGAAAAGTAATATTATTTTATTATTATTTAAAGATAATAATTAAAATTATATTATTAATTTAATTATAAAAATAACCGTATATAATTATTATTTTAAAAGCTTAAAATTAATACGCGCAAATATATAAAAATAAAACTAGGATAAGTAAGTACGTTAATTAGCATAAAAGTATTTAACGAACGGATTATTAATAATCCGGCCTATATTTATAACGTTTATTTTTTTGCGAAAATTTCGAATAAATTTGAAAATTTATTTTATTTAATTTATAACTTTTTGAAATTTATGTAATCGGAATATTTCCTTTTTTAAAGGAAGTTACGCCTTTACTATATAACTTATTACGCGATATTATACAGGAAACGCTAATTTCTTATAATAATACGCGGTTTACAGGTTAATTTGTTATTTTTAATATTAATTCTAATCCTAATCCGATACCTAATTTTTTAAGTAACGAAATATTTACCGCAGAAATTAAAGTAACATAAATTATTATTAAAAAGTCCTATTTGCCACATATTAATACGGGCATAAAACCGTTCCGGAAATAACTGCTAACAGCTTTTACCTTAAGGCAAAAAACTATTAGGTAAAAACGAATCGTTAAGCAAAATATACGAAATCGTTAATCGCAAAAAATAAAGGTTATAAAACAAATTTAATAACGCCGTTTTAAATTTAATAATAAATAATATTTCTTTTAATTAATACGTTAATTAATACGTTAATTAATACGTTAATTAATACGAAATTAATTTAAACAGTTATCGTATTACGAAAAATTAAAAAGTTCCAGAAATCTTTTATTTTATTAATACCGAAATACCGTTTTAAGCTTATAATACGCGAAATTTTACAAAATAACAATTCGAACAAAAATTTTAAAGTTTAACGGTCCGCATTAAAAGTTTTACAAAAAACGGCGGAAAATAAATTAATTACGTTATTTACTAATAATAATTTATATACGATTTATGCGAAAAAAATTATTATTTACCCGACGAATTTTTATTTTATTAAAAAAATTTGTACTTATATAAATTTAAACTTTTTCTTTAATAGCATTTTATAAAAAAAATAACCGAAATTTAACCGAAATATTTTTTAATTAATTAATAAATTTATATATATATTTATTTTTTACTTTTCTTTAATTTTTCAACTAAATACCAAATTTTCTTTTTAATATATCTTTATTAAATTATAAAATATTTACTTAATTTTTTCGTATTTTTTATCGCATTAATTAAACGATATCAGTTTTAATATTTACAATTAATATAAGGCAAATTTAAGCGCAAATTGGAAAGTTCGGAAATTTCGTTTATTTCGGTTAAATTTCGAAATATTTAGTTAATTTTTTCGTATTTTTAATCGCATTAATTACGTAACATATATTTTAATATTAACAATTAATTAAAAACAAATTTTTAATTTAATAAATTATAACTTACCGGTAACGTATTTATTTATTACAAAGTATAAATATAACGTATTTTTATACGTATTAATTTTCGTATTAATCCATATTTTATTATAATAATATAATAACATTTACCGGAAAAAACGACGGTTAACTTTTTAACAAACGTCGTAAAACCGAAAATGCGTTTTTAAATAATAAACATATTACCAAAACGCGAAAACGAAATTAAAAGCTTTTTTACGAAAATTTTAATAAAAAAGCCGTAAAAAATGTTTAACAAATATTGCGCGTTAAAATTCGGCGCGATAAAACTATTTAGGATAAAAAGTATTCCAAAACGGACCTTATTATTTAAAATAAGGTTTACCGGAATATTGCCGATGTTGCCAATAATTTATTATATATTTTATTTTTTGCAACGTATTAATTTCCGTATTAATTACTTTTAATTACTTACAAAATAAATATTTTAAACAGTTTGTAACTTAATATAATATCGAATTTAAATTATATTTTGGTATAATTAAAATATTTACCGGTATTTCGGATTAATTATTTTACGAACTTTTTGGTTTAAATAATAACCTTTTATAAATATCCGTTAACGAAAAATAAAAAATTATTTCCGAAAACGAATTAAACGAAAACGAATAAATCGCTTTATTATAATAAAATAATATAACCTGCCGTTATTTTTATTTCCAAAAATTCAAAAACAAATTAACTTTAATAATTAACGATACGGTATATATTATAGCCGAAAAATTTCCCGAATTATTAGAACTTAATTCGGATAAATTCGACGTTATGTTATTTAATATTAAAAAGATAATTTTATTTCTTATTTACTTTTTTATACGTTATATATTAATTAATTTTATTTTAATTATTTAATTATAAATTTAAATTTAATTTATATTTTAATTTACCGCTTTTATATATTAAATATTTTGCCCGTATAATTGCCAATATCGTTTTGGAATATACCGGACGGAAAATATTTTCGTTAAAGCATAAAAATTATAAAGTTTTCGTTAAATAACGGCAAACGGTAAATCGATTAATACGCGGATTAATACGTATATTATTGTTAATTAATTTTATAACATTAATTATATTATTTTTATATTTATTAAATTAAATTTTTTTAAAAACTTTTATAAACCTTATATTATAAAGCCAAATAAAATTCCTTTAAATTATACGGTAACAATTTAATATCCGAAATTAAGTTAAACATTTTTAATTTCGTCCGTAATAAAAAGATAAATAAATCTTAAATTACGTTAATTTTTTATAATTTTTGTAATTTAATTAAAATTAAGCTTTAAATAACGGATAAAAAAAAGGAATTTTTAATTAATATTATTAAATTTTAACTTTTCGATATTAAAACGTAACTAAAGTTATTCCCTTAAATTACGGATAAATTTAAATCGCGCTTTAAATTTTATAAATTACGGTAAATTATATATTTTATTACGTATTAAGTTTTGTATTAATTTCCGTATTAATTTTTTATTTCGTTTTAATTTTAAGTATAAATTTCGTCGTTTTAATTATTTCCTTAAAAATTTTTCGTTTTTCCAATTTACGGTTATTAAAATATTAAAAAAAATAATTTTTTAAAGTTATAATGCCCGCAACTTTTTTAAGATTTAGCTTTTTTATTTTCCTAACCCGGCTTAATTTTGGAATAATACGATAACGCGATAATTTAAAAAAGTTGTTTTCCGTTCGGCTTTTAAAAGAAAAGTAAAATTGGCAGTAATATTAATATATATTCCGAAAGTTTTTCCGATTATCTTTAAGGCTTTTATAAATTACTTTTTACTTAACGTAAATTCGTTTAATTTATAAAATATAATAAATTAATAATTTAGTTAAATTTTGAAATTCGTAACGGTTTTTGTTTAGTTTATATTATAAAGCGATAAATACGTAAATTAATACGTTTTTAATAATAATATTACTATTAAAACAAGAAAAAGTTTTAATTCGTTATGTTTTAACCTTAGCGAAATTTTCACCTACGGGTACCCGTAGGTGGACAAATTCGTGGGTAGGTACCCGTGGGTATTTTTGCCAAAATGCCAAGACCACCCACGGGTACCCACCCACGGTCGTGGGTGGGTGGGTGGGTACCCGTGGGTACCCATTGCAAAGCCTAGTTGGAGTGTGCTTGTGTTGGCACCGACCTTGGAATGGAGGAACGACTATAGTACTTTGACACCGCTCGCAAGCACTGAGGAATTCGAGATGCAGACTCAGGATATCGTTGATTGCGAGCTGCCAACGTTGGCATGGTTACGAGATAGGTGGCGGCGGCGTATAGAAGCACCGCCCCCACCGAAAATCGCTGGATTAGATGTGAGCTACATCGCGGGACGAAGAGTCACACCTGGGAAGGGCGGGTCTTTTTTGGCGCCTACTTACTGGAGCCGAGTGTGCAATCGACATGCCGGCCCGCAGTGTAATTGCCGGGAGCTGTTTGCCGCAAGTCGATCTGTTATTTGAGCGTGCTTGCCATGGTCGCACAGAATAGCCACTTGCGTCGACGTAAATGAGATAGGTTTATGGAAACGAGAGAAATAAAGTGGCCGCCAGGAGCTGGCTTTGGTATAGCGAGCCCTGGCAAATGCTCGAGGAAGCCGGGGTACAAACGTAAAATCTGGGGCCTGTAGGGTTTCAGGAGTCCTTGCATTGCTGTCTTGTTCAATATTACTTGTCCCTGGCATGCGCACAGCAGGTACCGGTCTCCCGGTATAGTAATTATGGCCATATGCTAGGCCCATATGGTGCATGAATTGTAATACCTACAATACGCCCACAGGTAATGGGAGGGCAACGGCAAAGCATTTATCGCCAAAATACACACCAAAGAGTTAATTCATTGGCCATAAACACTAAGAAAGTTATCATTCGCACTCTAAAACTTCGTGTAGTCGTGGAGCAATGAATGGTAGATACATGGATATTCCAAAAGCTCACTTCCAGAGCTTGAATGGCCCTACGCCTGCCGTTTGGAAGAATCCTTCTGGGTCATATTTGGCGCTGACAGCCTGCAAATGTGCCTTGCTCTCAGGCCCGTATGAACTGATAGGATCTTGGTGAGTGAAGGTGTAATTCAAATATCGATAGGCCGTGGATACTTCCTTGCTCTGTGCCTCGCTGTCGATGGTTTCAAGGGCCTCCTTGTTGACCTCGTACACCTTCTCGTCATCACTGGGACTATCCCAAGAGGTGTAAAACAGCACCACAACCAGAGGACCATCTGACGCCTTCAGTCCCAGAGAGTTTCCGCCGCGAGAAATGGAGTGCTCAATCAAGGATACGGGCACTGGCTCGAAGGTGATCGAAAAGAGGAGATTTTCCACCCCCTTCAACTTCTTAAAGGACGCGTGATATGTTTCCACAGCATACTCAAGGATTTTAGTGTCCGCCTTGACAGTTGTAGACATTTTCACCACCCTATTTGAACTTAGCGTCTTCGAAACCAAAAAGGGTATGGGTATACTGACCTGTTTGCGGGAGCTCCGGCAAATGCTTCGTCAGTGAAACCCTTCAGGCTATCAACACGCAAGGTCCTCATCTGGTCGATCTGAGGTTGGATATCCGCGAATGGTTCAAGCGCTTTTGGCTTCTCCGGATTTAGGCAGAAGATATCATTCATGCACATAATGTCCCCAAGAGCGGCGGCATATCCGAGACTGACGCAGATATGGACGTCTACATCATTCTGGTTGTGCAGGTAGTCGACGAGACTCTGTATCTGACCGGAGAAACTATTCTGGAAGTAGAAGATCTTACCACCCCACAGCTGGCCCTGTTCGAAGACGCTGAGGTCGAAACGAGTGACGATGCCGAAGTTGTTGCCTCCACCTTTAAGTGCAATCCACAAGTCCCTGTTCGTTTCGGCATTGGCGTTCACGATCTCTCCACTGGCGAGCACAATTTCGTAGTTGACAACGTTGTCGCAAACGAAGCCCCGAGCATAAGAAAAGTACGACAACCCAGCTGACAAATTAAAGAGTCAGAACGTCATCAATCAATCCGTAAGGTATGATTACTCACCTTGAACAGCGTCTCCTCCGATCCCACCGCTCGAGTGTCGATTACCCACAACACCAAGTCCCGCAGCCATTACAGTTTCGTACACCTTCCCCATTCGCTCCCCGGCCGCAACTGAGACAATTTTCTTGTCTGCGTCAATCTCGATTCCTCGGAGATTGCGCAGATGAATCGTGAGGCCATGACGAACATTCGCGACACCGGGCGTTGCCTGCTGGCCGGAACCGCAAATTGCAACCGTAGAGCGACCGGCAAACGGCTTTATGGCCTTCACTATATCTGCAACTTGCGACACGGAGCTCGGGGTCAGGAAGCATGCAGGCTTCAGCTCACGTTCCAACTCCGAGAAGTATGACTTGGTAATTTCATCGTATTCCTCGCTCCCGGGGAGGACGACTAAGTCGCTCGAGATCCTTTTCATAGCTTCAATCGCGTCTGAGAGTGGCGTTGTGGAGTAAAAGGGTGAGGAGTAATAGAACTTGACGTTGGAACTAGCTAGAGAGTTGGGCTATACAAGAGCAAGTCCGCGGACTAAACCGCCAAAGTGATGGGTACTAGGTCATATTATGATAAGATGAACAAGAAGAACTGAATGAGAGATTGTGAAGACTGAAGGAAGCTGTTGGTGTTGTCTGCGTTTAGCGTGGGGCGTCAAGAGGACCGAATGCGAAACTGCTAAAGAGCCAACAGTTAAATAGGCCCCCGGCTTACTGGTTGTACACATAAACGAAATTACCCACGTCCACCTTCCGCCCAGCCTGCTTCCACCCAGCCTGCAGATACATGCATGGAATACCTAGACACAGCAAATGTAAAGATATAGAGAGACTTGGAATGGGAAAATAGACCCCAGGTCTTCTCCCTCTTCCTCCTGACCACGATCTTCGGCACACATGTACGGCTGATAAGGGAGCGATCTTTACCATAGCCGACTCCACTATGAGAATCGAGAGCGCAGTCGCGCACGTACTCGTGGCTTGCGTTTCCATCTCCAACTTCGTAGTTGAGCTCGCCTCGCAAACCGTCATTCGCGTCATTGCGTACGTGTCGTGGTACTATCCATTGGGTTTCTCGAAGAAGGCGTTGGACCAACGAGGGCTCCATAGCCGTAGTGGGCTCGTGTTCCTGCTGATCTGGTCCCTACTCGTCCTGTTTCAGACTCTCTCCCAGATGCTGATGACCACCATGCCCGACGTTCCGACCGGGATCAACACAGGAAACCTCCTCTTCATGCCATCGCTGGTATTCTCTGGGTAGTTCACGCCCCTTCTACCGTACTATACAGAGTCCAGTTTCGACATACTCGCGGCGTTCTCGTGCCCCCCAACGCCCTCCCCTGGTCCTGGATCTTCATGTACCGGACGACCCCACTCTTCTGCTACATGTCGGCCATCATATCGACCGGGCTTTCGGGGATTGACATCGCCTGTTTCTCGGATGACCTCTTACGGTTGGATCTCCCCTTAACCGGAGCTGTGGCTGGTGCCTCGGTTCTTCCGCGTCTGTGGTCCTAGACCGGGACGACACAGCAGGGTGCGAAGTGCGCATGTAACACCACTGCCAATTCGTTAGTGGCATACTTTGGCATATTTTGACGACCGCTGGTGCCAGTTCGGCGTCACAATCGTCAACAATGTTGCCAACATAGTGTTCTCGTTATTGTTCTGCTGGATGGTAAAGGTGCTCAAGGGGGCGAAGAAGCATACCAACTCCAATATCTAATACTGGTGTTTCATTTAATGATTGTATTTAACGCAGAACCCGCCCCTTGATAGGGCAAACCACGCCCCGGCCCCCCTCTCCCCAATTGTTCTATCACAGGGCTATGGAGGTATCAACGTTATAAGTGATACAGCCTAGAACTACTCACGAGCCCATGCCTACTGTTGCGGTGGCAAGACATTAAAAGCAAGGGGTTGATACTGAGTCTATTACTTAATTATCTGGCTACCCGGAGATCCCGTAGGCCGCGCGATGGGGCCGTAGCGGCCGTGCAGCATAATCTGCATCTAGTTGCTGAGTTCTTGGATGCCATTATGGAGACGTATGTGAGGATCTCGTCGGCGGCGGCAGAGGAGGCGGATGCTATGTCGACACCCACCGGGTTAGCGTATGTCATGTTCTGGGTGCCTGCCTAATTCAGGATACCATCGACGACAGATGGATCTTCAGCATTGAAAGTTGGAGACCCTGCGGTGATCCTGAACATCAGCTCTAAGGCGGCCGTGGGAGTGTCTTCTGATGTTCCTAGGAACGACTGTAACGAAAGGGTGGATGCTCTCGCCGTCGGATATCCTACGAGGCATAGCCTCAATGTTAAAGGATGAGATCAACGATTGTGCCGTACTTAGATCATTGTGAGTCTTGACCAGAACCCGGGCGAGCAAGAAGTCATAAGAAACCGGTGAGTTAATATAACCGGCATAAAATCCTTGTTTAGTTGAATCTCGATAGCCGCAGGTGGTGTTGACCTCAATTGCACGGCGGAGAAGATACTTCCCAGCGCCTGTACCAGACAAGAATAGTCGGTCAGGGATAGTCAGGGGTAACTACCCTAACCCAGCCGCAACGTGGTCCTGGTATGGAAGGTAATGATGTAATTGGGCCAATTTGGGACTATTAACGTAAGCGTTTACCTTATGCCAGATGCTTGAACATGCTTAATTCTGCTCTGGCATACCGCCAATTTGCTTAATGGCTTGGTGTATCGCTTGGTATAGCATCAGCATAGCAGCGACACATCCAGGAACCAGCTTTGACCTGTACAACATACTCCTCAACAGGAACCAGCAGGTCGCTGCAGATCATGGTAGTCCTGAATATTGAGCAAGGCCAAGTTCCGATGAGGAGGATTAGTTTCGGGAAGAACCCGAAGACGCGGTCCTTTCAGTTGACTGGGCGGTTTATAAGGAAATTCAGCGGCCAAGACCGGCTGAACCTTCCCGGGAATTACTTGAGAAAGGAGATGGTGTATCTGTTACACATTCGTTCTGTTCGAATCCCATCTCTAAAAGCAGTGTGTACTGGAATGCGGACCTGATCATCTCCGGCGCGAACTTGATTCCCTCGCGTACTAAGGACCCTACAAACTGGATTATTCAAACTTGATGAGGAAAAAGCTCATGTTTGCTTCGTAGACAGTTCTTATATGTGTCCAAGCATCTCATGATATCCGTCAAATGGAACGTGCGCGATTTGCGATGGGCTTCCTCGCGGCAACGTCATCAAGTATCTCGGCGTCCATTCTACTGCCAGGGGCGGTATGATGAGGGCTCCTGACGCCAAAGAGTAAAGCGACCCTCAAGAAATGGTTCTGCGGCCCCGAACGGTGCCATCAAAAACGATTTTGAAGTGCTTCGGAACGTGAAGGTCTTTCGTCACACACACATCCAACCTCAATCGGAGGACCAAAGCCTTCGGGTCAGACACGCCCTATGACAATGAAATGCCCCCCGCCATGATAGTGGGACGCCGAAAGAACGCCAACCCACATTTCCCCCGAAACTTCTGCCACAAGGCATGTATGTTCATCAGTGTGTTGAGTGGTTAAGGCTCCAACTCCGCAGTTGATACATGTCATGCACGATGGTACGGGGATTCGCGTGGTCCGCACAGGTTCCGCCAGGGGCCTGAGAACGCTGTGGGGAGCTCGTTGCTGGACTATACAAGTTTGGGGGGAAAAGGGGCCGCGGTCTCGCCCGTCACAGTTTTATTTGTATTCTGCTAGATGGACGCCATAGCGGTCAGGCCGACGTGTCTAGCCCCTGCAACGAGCTTCAACTTCGGATCCGTCCTTGAATCATTCATAGCCCCTAGACCACACCAGAACCCGTTCGGCTTCTCACCTCTGGGCTTGCTGAATAACGGACCATGCTCTTCGCTCTCGAGGTGCCTTTTGATAGTACACGACCCCGAGATTAGGGTCAACTTTTGCGTCGATCTTGGCGCTTCCTCCATCATCCGAGGTCTAAGCGCATGACGGGAGACTCAGACAAGGGAGAGCCCTGTTTAAAAGGAAGACGGTACTGTCTGCGATGCTAGGCAAATTCAATCGTTGCTTGCGAACCCCGGTCACCGGGTATTCGTACTCATTTTTTGGATCAGTCGGCAGGCTGGGAGCAATAGGAGCATTGCACACCAAGAATAGCTTGATCACAACTATTACCGGTCTCGTTTGCAAAGGCTACAGTGCAGTCACATGACTCCGTAGAGAGGCCATGACGCTCGAGGTCCGGCTTAATACTCGTCTGCCATGAACTGATAATATTTCTAAGGGTGGAAGTTAGTTCCTACCAGTAGCTTGTCGGCAGCTATCGGAAAGTCCATGACCTCCGAGTTTACTGTTGACTCCTCTTGATTGTTATCTAGAGTTAAGGCTCGTTTGATTCTTACCATACACACCAACTTAGTATCTAACAAGTCACTAGGAATGGGAGCATACATCAGCCTTTCCTATCTAGGCATGCAGGTTCGTAGTACCGCCATCTGACCAAGACATAGTCCGTTGCCCCTGGGCCTGGATTGGGCACTCACTCTTGCACTGAAACGAAAAGGGATAAGGAACTCTGCCATCCCCCAACAGAACTGATCCAGCTGAAAGCAACTTAGTGGAAACTTACCGTGTTTGGCATGTGCTCGATCTCGAAATGGTAAACAAACACATATACGATCCTGAGATTACTCAGTCTCATCAAGCCGGTTGACATCGGGCGGGACCCAACGTGTTTTCGGCTGGCGTTGATTCAAATAGGGGGGCCGTATTACGCTGCTCCTGTGCGGGCAACTTTAGATGATCACGTCAACCTAACAGCAGCTAAAGAAAGCTGTGTGTAACTATATCGTAGCCCGTTTTCTAACCAATTCCTCCTCAATTCCTCCTAATATAGATATCTTATGTAAGCTGAAGTATGCTTTGCAGTCGGATCGCCCACCGAGCCAGGTTGCCGGCAATTTAACCTGGCGCTAAACGGGTCTAAAGACGCCCGGGCCATCTAAAGAGTCCCAGAATGTCAAACCCCCTGATACGACAAGCAGCCCAGTGCTTATCAGCTAAGGGGAATCGATAGCGCTAGATAGCCTTTGTCCAACTATCATTGGCTGTTGATCCTTGTCGCTTTACAGTCTACACTCTATCACACACGGCGTGCTCTTGCCCCAGCTTCTTTTTTTGTTCGGCTTTAATAGTACAAGATAGGTACTTCTTCCCCTCCTGCCTCAATTCCAGGCTCCGTGACACGACTTAACATTGATGATATTTCCATCTCAAGCTGCCTATTGCAGTCAAACCCTTCGTCGTGCAAGTTATATGAGTATCCATGCACTTCCTTCGCTCATGTCGAAGCTACTGTCTGCTCAATATCTTGATAGCAAACCCTTGCGGGGTCGCTATGGCTTGAGCTTTATGTAGCATGCTTCGATGTTATTAACCTTGTCTATTCACATACGTTCTCCCTTTAAGGTACTTAGCTTCTATCATGCATGTACCGGAAGAATGTCTCATTGCTCACTCCTTTTGTTTTCCTTCTTCAGACGTTGCATGGTAGCTTTCAAGAGCTCAAAAGACAGCTTGCCTGTCTAGCAAGTTCCTGCCTTCCTGCCGCACATGGCTTGTATTCATTGTAGGTTTGTTCTATCGGTTGTGCATTACCTATTTTACTTGGCTCACGCTAGCATACATGCCCTTTACATATCTCGGTATTTTTCTCTTATATTATCAATCTTTCCCGTGGCGATGTCCTCTATGTTCTTATTAGCTTCTTAGACATGAAGAGGTCCGGGAAGGGGTTCCACTGCCACCGTATGTGGGGGGGGCGATAGTTACGGTGTCAGGGGTTCAAGCTTGTCAGTCATGGACACATTATCACCAATTGCTTGTCCAGAAGCATGAAGGCTGTTGCAGTGTACCTCTACGGCGTCATATCTACAGGTCTCGCGTTAACTTGATGTAAATCGTATTTCCTATTCAGCTAGCATTCTTCCTCATCTCCCTATATGCCCATTTGAACCCAGACAAAGTATCTACTTTCGTGTTAAGGGTAGCTTATTGTACAAGTACCATTAAAACCCCTTGAAAGCAAGAACAAGCGCCGCCGCTGCCCCCCGCCGCCGCCGCCACCACCCACCACCACCACCACCACAAGGAGAAGCCCACCTTGAATGGCATAACAGGACACCACCTCCTATAGGTACGCTAACTGGCTGCTGTACCAATTGGCCTGCAAAGTACCCAATACTACCTGCGACTTATTACCACCTACTTTTGCAGCGGCGCCTCTCTGTTCCGACTCCCTGTGTTGCAAGTGTGTCTAACCAATTTCTAAACCTCAAACTCCAAGTCCATGTCCCCATTCTATGCACAACAACATCTTCTGAGAGCCACCGCTACTACACTCGCCACTTTCTTCCTGTTCCTCTTTTGAGCATATCGATTTGCCGATAGATAAGGTCTTTTGAGACCCGCTCCCGCTGCATCATCTTCGCACGTTTCTTTCACTTCAAGGCTTCTTTCCTCTTTCAACACAAGTCGCTTCCCCCCTGATCTGATCGCAGCATCGACTCGACTACATCTCCGCCGCTTTCGGTCCACAGGTCACTAGCGACCATGGCTGCTCCAGGTGTCCAATCCCTCAAGGTATGTTGCCACAACTGCACCACCCGCGTTTCCCTCCTCGCGACCGTGAACTATGGTCACCCTCTTCCCACCGCTTGTGTTCTCCGGTCTTTGATTGCAACCGAGACTAACCTACTATCGCTCTACAGTGTGTCGTTACTGGTGATGGTGCTGTCGGAAAGGTCCGTGCCTAGAGTCACTATATCGCGACCACGAATGACTCGAGTCGTCCATGTCCTTATTGCTGAAGTACTGACTTTGACCATAGACATGTCTGCTCATCTCGTACACGACCAACGCCTTCCCCGGCGAATACATTCCCACCGTGTTAGTGGGATCCCGTCCTCGTCGCAGTTGCCCTTCAATCATCATAAGCTAACATGGCCTTTCTAGCTTCGATAACTACTCCGCAAGTGTGATGGTTGATGGGAAGCCCATCAGCCTGGGTCTGTGGGATACTGCGGGACAAGAAGATTATGATCGCTTGCGACCTCTCTCGTACCCGCAGACGGATGTCTTCCTGATCTGCTTCTCAATCGTTAGCCCCCCTTCCTTCGACAACGTTAAGGCTAAGGTTAGTGATACCCTCGACAACAATAGACACCTCGGTCAAATGGAATGGAAGATAGGGTTGGTTATTAACTTGATGGCTAGTGGTACCCCGAGATCGATCATCATGCGCCCAACATTCCCATCATCTTGGTCGGCACCAAGCTTGACCTGCGAGAGGACCCTGCAACTCTTGAGAGCCTGAGGGCGAAGAGGATGGAGCCGGTATCTTACGATCAAGCTCTCATCTGCGCCAAGGAGATCCGGGCTCACAAATACCTCGAATGCTCTGCCCTGACGCAGAGGAACTTGAAGAGCGTCTTCGATGAGGCTATCCGGTATGTCTACTGCTGTTGCAATATCTGACAGTCATATTATGGACACACTTGGCTCCGCTTATATACTAACATGGCTACAGTGCTGTTTTGAATCCCCGCCCTGCTCCCACGAAGGCCAAGAAGTCCAAATGCTCTATCCTATGAGATATTCATAGCACATTTCGAACCGACAACTAGGCTGTGGAGCCGCTTAGAGAACCGTTGTAATCAGCTTTGGCATTTTGGCGGACAAACAGGAAAGAACACTCAAATCGTCGACAGACTGCCAGATATACGGCCGTGTGTTCTCTGCGTTGCCTCCCCCTTGGATGCTGATATCATGCCACCTTCTATTTTCAGACTCAAATACCCCACCCACTACACGACGCGACACAACATACCCACACATGCACTGTTTGGACAGCTACGAGGCTGGCTGTCGAAGAAGGATTATAACCGAGAGAGACTCTGGAATGCTGGAAAGGCCACACATGATTTATAAGTAGGAGTTGGCATTTGAGTTTCTCGGGAGTTTTGATACCTCTAGTGTTTTGTGGATCTGTATTTCTGAGGCCATACAGATGTGAAGATTCTAGGTACAAAATCTTACAGTACAGAAATTGTTCTGCCACTCGTGCTTTTGGGGTTATATTTGACTTTTTGAGATACATGATTTTGACACAAATCCAGCAAGCTTCACAGCAGCATTAGACGATCTCATGAAAGGATAGAAAGAGAGGTATCTTAACAGGCATGCTGGCTTTTCAGGCAACCCCCTTTTAACAAATGTCTTAGTCCACGGTCGCCGAGATGAGAGACAACCTGTACTTGGCTATGATTATAGAACGGGAGATACATTAAAAGGCGCGTGAAACCCGGAACGTCCGAGATCTTCCCAAGTCATGACCATTCAAAAGCTCTATATGCAGACATTCCTCATAAACCGCAACGCCAACGGAGGGGGTATCAATCAACCACCAGGAAAGAAACCAGCAGCTAACTTGTAGGTAGGCAAGCCGTATCCCCACCCGAGCACCTAAGTCGCCTAGGTAGGGACCTGACCCCGGCGACTTGGGTGAATATCAGCCTCCTCCTTGTTCTCCCCCTCGTCCTTGCCACCCTCGCTCTGCTTCTTCTGCTTCTTGGCCGTCCTCTCCTGGGCTTCGGCCGCCGCCCGGCGCGCGCGCTCCTCGTTCAGCTTCGCGTTCTTGGCGCGGATCTTGTCGCGCCGGTGTCCCGTGTTGCCGCCGCCGCCGGCCGTGAGCTCGACGTTGATCTTGCGCTCCTCGAACGTCCCCTCTTCCCCTTGCCCTATTTGTCCTTTCCCGCCCTTTCCACCTTTGCCTTGTTTCCCATCCAAGGCCGCGGCGCCAACTCGCATGGTGCTGTGGTGCAGCATCTTGAGGCACGTTTTCATGTGGTCGTACCGCGCGAACTCCACGAACGCGATGCCCCGCGACTTGCGCGGGTCCGCCCGTGAATGCAGTAGCCGGATCGACGTCGGGTGCACCGCCGCGAAGTGCGATGCTATGTCCGCCTGCGTCGCGCTGTACGGTAGGTTGCCTACGAAGACTATGAAACGGTTGTTCTTCTTCGAGGTGGCGTCGGGGTCTGGGTCTTCTGCGGCGTCTGCCCCTGCGTTTGCTCCTTCGGCATCGTTGGTGTTGGTGGTCTTGCTCTTCCTGCGCTTCTTGGACGGCTTGTTGCTGCTCTCTTCGGTGGCCGCTTGTTTGGGTGCCTGGTCTTCTACGGCATCCTTGTCTTCGTGCTTTCGCTTCTTTCTGGAGGGACTGGCGTCCTGGGTGCTTGTCTCCGTTGGTTCGGTGTCCCCGCTTGGCTGCTCCTTGCGCTTTTTCTCGGCCTTCTTGGATTTCTTAGCGATGATCTTGTCACCGTCTGTCGCCTCAGCCATCTCTACATCGTCTTCCAGGATATCCTGTGGCTTCGTCGTGACTTCATCGCCCTCGGCAGCGTCCAGCGCTTTAGCCTTAGACTTTCTCTTCTGGAATTTCCGCTTCGTTCGTGACATTTTTCCTCTTCTTTTGGATCCTAGAATTATGCGCCTCTTATTCGGTGGAGGGCATGGGCCTGGGGATTTGAAGAGGGCTCAATTGAGACAGCGGCTACCAGGGCAGTGAAGAAACAATAAGTTTGCTACTGCGGCTTGACAGTTTGTGCGGGACGCGAGTATTGAAAAAGTTCAGGGACTTCACGACATGCAAATAGATAAAGAGGCTTTTGAGTGGGGAACTGCGGCCTGATATGCGACCAAGTGGGATGGCATTATGGGGGACAAATACAATGCCGGTTGTTTGCAAATCCCCACATCTTGCATGTCCATGTGTGGAAGGAGACCTGGGCTTTATGTATCGATAAATGACAGAAAGGGGGTCACTATTATAGGAGTCTATGGAAGGAGCTTCTGAGACCCGCGCTCACTGTACAGTTGCGGTATTCTTTCCGCTGTTTGTTTAGCCCAGATGGATGAAGGGACCTTTTTGAACGGTCCCAATGTGCTTTATCAACTTCCCCCTCGGCCGTTTCTCCGGCCTGATACGTCCCTTGCTCCCCGTGCCCGGAGCCTCCTCGATCTGGCTGGACAGAGTACATGGCTCTTGGGAAACTCGTCAGAGGTTTAAGTATGTTCACGGAATTCATGCTCATAACAGGCCTCACAGGATCGACACGGGTCCTTTGAGATAGGAATTCAAACCGGCTCATCAGAAAGGGGATCATATGTGCACAACAAGGTTGAAGTTGTTGCCCACTTCGTGCATTTTGCTCCAGCGACGAAATAGTGAAGCATTCCTACTCAAAGCGATGTGGAGTCACTGGCTTAAGCAATGTCATCTATTCTACTATCCAGCATGCATTAAGCATTATGCGTCTAAACCGAATCGAATTTCTCTTACTGCGATTTTCAAACTCTATTCAGTGTTGCAAATCTCAAACCCTGAATCGTCATAGCTACAGTACCAGCATCACAACACAGGAAATTCATCCTAGTCTGAAACGAAAATGTCAAAGTCAGAGAGCATGGCTTCGAAAGCGAAGTCAAAAAAGCGGTCGCGTGATGAAGATGGTGGCGCTCGGAAGCGAAGAAGAAAGTCAGCATTCGAGGAGGACGACCTACTATTCGATATGGAAGCTGGGGTGAACCGAGCAATCGCTCTCATGGACAGTCAATTAATGTCAGATCATATTGCTCAGAAGACGAGCAGATTTGGCAACGACTTGAGCCCTGTTGAGCTTTCTGACCTCTACATTTCACGTATGGAACTATCTCACCTACTTGGATGAGGTCCATAGACTAACGCTTGTCAGCGGACTCGATACTTGACACGACTTCGTATCAAGAAACTCGGATTTTGGAGAACTTGCCCCAATTTCTTGAGATGTTCTCAGAACACCCTGAGCATTTAGGGGAGGCACCGAAGAAGAACGGTTCCCTACATACTATCATCGTAACGGGTGCCGGCCTCAGAGCAGCAGACCTCGTCAGGTAGGTTAGCACTACCTATTCAGTATGCATGATCTAGCAGCCTCTAACAGGTCTTAGATCTATAAGGAAGTATCAGAAGAAAGGCAATGCGATTGCAAAGCTTGTATGATCCGCAACATGTTCTTCTGACTGCTCGCCACGCTAACGCTTCGCAAGTTTGCCAAGCATATCAAGATTGAAGAGAGTGTCCAGTTCCTACAGTCGCATCGCACGGGTATGGCCGTGGGGACACCTAAACGACTGAATGATCTTGTCGAAAATGGTTTGTTCTATCTCCCAAGCGTCCGCCGTCGTCTTTCTCGAAAACTGACCTATTCTGCAGGTTCGCTATCACTAGAGAACCTGGAGAGACTGGTTGTTGATGCATCACACATAGACCAGAAGAAACGGGGCGTGATGGACATGAAAGACACCATGTTGGAACTCGCGCGTTGGCTTGCGAGGAAGGAGTTCAAGGAGAGATATACAGACTCGGAAAGGCCCTTGCAGTTGCTTTTCTACTGACCTCTGCGAGGCCCCTGCTACATCATGTTTTCAAGTCCATGGCGACGGCGTTGAGTTTTACTGTTTTGGTGGCTACATACATCCTCCCATAATCAGTTGAGAAAGCACCATATCCGTGTCATTCCTGCACAGCTGAATGTTTCACCCTTCTAACGCCGGTGCTTACCACGCCATTGCGAACCCGGGTTGCTCTTGCACAGTCAATCATGTTCGTGTTTGTTTATTAGTGTTGAGGATTCGCTGGGACTCCGTCGGACCTTGTGACCTTTGGCTTTTTTTTTTTTTTTTTTTTTTTGATCTCTATCTCACTTAGCTCCAGAGCATCAACACAGGCCCACAGTCCCTACTGACAGGCCGCTCATTTTGGATGCCGCCGCAGCATACGCTGATGCCTTTTTGGATTGGTGCTCTTTTGGTGATCATACGGACAGCCCTTCACTCCTTGCGCTTTCGGAAGATCTATGGGATCAGAAGCAGATACAGAGTTACGCACAGTCACTCTAAGACCATCATCCTACTGCAGAATCGGTCACCATGAAGCACATCGGTATTCTCTTTGTGCATGCCTTACTAGCCAACATGCTGCAGACTTCCCTTGCTGCGGACGTCAGTCCACCCAGTATGTTCTGCAAGGCTTTTGGTGCGTTTATCATCATCCGCTGACCGAGGCCGAAGATTGCGCTGCTCGTCGCATGATCGATAGGATGTCCGTAACGCAGTGCATCGGTATTACCTGTCTCTACCAAGAAAGAAGATATCAGATGGTCTGTGGATCCATCTCTCCTCCGTCACCACGTCTCTAGTTGCTTACCATTCCCAACCTTGCACATCCTCTGACTTCCTTCTCCATTCGCTCTTCTAACGCCTCTACTCGCAGTGTGACTCCCACCAATACGGCCCAGCCCTCAGTCACACTATCTCTACCTGCCTGGGCACTGGGGCCGAGATTTACATGGTGCCGCCAAGCGATGTCAACGACGACCTCCTGCGCGCGAGGGAGGACGACTACCTCGCAGGCCGACAGCTGCCGGAGATACCGGGCTTCCTCCACCTGCGACAGGAGGGCGCGGGCGCGGCGCCCGTTCCTTTCCCTAACCTCGACACCACACCTCCGATACCCGCTACTCTTCTTACCTTCGCCACTCCGGCGATGCCCACTACTTCTTGTATCACGACGACGCCGCTGCCACCGCTACCGCCGATTCCGCCACTGACGGCTGGCATGCCCCTGCCCCTACCCATCGCGACCACCACAGCGGCGGTCGTCACTACCATCACCACGCCTGCCGCGCTCCAAGGGCCGTACCCGTACTTCTCGACGCCAAGTTACCACAACAACGGCAGCGATGATGCCGACACTGGTGCTGGTCCCGGTGCCGGCACCGACGTGATGTTGTCTACCCGGCCCTGGATCTCCCCTGTGAGCAAGACTAGGAATCTCGGGCCGTCTTCGTATTCCGGACTCGTTTTCTGGGTCGCGATGGTCGTTGCCCAGGATATATGGTTTCACGGTCGGTAGGGAACGCCGACGACATTTCGTCATGACTTGCGTACTACGATGGAGACACCAGAAAGATGGGCATATGGAATACCAAGTGAATATGAAGACTCGTATCTGTTGGAATAGGAAAACGGCTTAACTACTATTCATGTGGACCGGAAGGAGTTCAATCACCGGCTATCATTACCACATTGTGCATCCCAGATCTTTTAGAAACCCGTTTCATCAGTCCAATCAATTTGACACTCGAGTTTCACTACTAGCTCTCGAGTCTCAAGTGGATAATTCATAGCCGTAAGTCCGGGAATATTATCATCAGTGCAATGTTCAACCAATGGCCATCCTAAACAAGGTGGCGCCTGTATAAATTATAGCACACGTCTGGCGACTAATTCGTATGAAATATTCTGTAGACCCCAGGGATAGCTGCTGAGAGCTGGGTAACGAGTTCTTAGGAACGTCCCTCGATTTATGTTTTACGCTCATCGTTGGAAGTTGGAAATACCAGGGCATTATATTACAGCGTCGGCCATAAGCTCAATATCAACTACGCTCCTTTCCAACCCTACCTCTTACGTAGCAGACTGACCCGTGATACGCAAGCATTCCCTCTCCTGAATCAGGCGATGCACAGAATGAATCCAGCAGCTGTACGCCGGTGTACCTAGAACTCCATAGGCAGTATGACATAAGATTGGGCGAGGAAGATAATATGGAGTTCTCACATCTACAGCGGGAGGTCATAATCATGTGTCGTATATCACGTAAACGAAGCGGGGGCTTAAGATACCCGCAAAGGATAGGCTAGCCAGCACTGACTGCACCAAGATTGTATGTCGAACCCCGCCGCAACGCAGGCCCCCTGACTCTAAACCTCGCGGTCGAAGATCCTGCACACGACATTCCGCCTGCCGTACCGAACAACCTGGGACTGGTTTCTCGTAGCTGTTACTCGACCTCATCGAGTCGAAGCTCCGTTTCTTGGAATTTTATACGTCCCCCCTTCCCCTCCCTTCGCGTCCACGAACAACTCCCGTGACCGCAGTTTGCCGGTGGTACCTCGTGGTATGATTCCGGTTGGAGAGGAGGACATGACTGGTTATCTAGCTCCTATTATGATTTACTACGGCTTTCGCTCCTGGTCCCGTATCTTAGTACCCAAGGCTTCTTCCTCCCATGCCAGCTCTTCTCCTTGAAGCACCTATTCTCCGTAACGCATCCCTTCTTCCTAAAGCTGTTCCGTAGCAACCTTCTGGACCTCTAACCTTGATCGCAATGCTTGAAACGAAGTGCGCAATATATTTGCACCAGCATACCGAACACCAATGTTCGAGTGCATAGCCGCCTACTTGCCTACCAGTGCCTCTCGTCGATATCGACGGAATTCACATCGACACCATCCCGGAACCAGCGCTCCTCCTCGGCGATGCTCACGTCGTTCCCGCTCATCTGCCTCTTGCGCATGAGCCCATCGGGCGCGAACGTCCAGTCCTCGAGGCCGTAGGTGCGCCACCACTGTCCCGTGGCATCGTGCCACTCGTACCTGCAACAGTCGGGAGTCAGCAATTGCCCTTCCTGGATAACTCGCCGAGTTGCCAGCGCTCAGAAAGAAAAGAAAAGGAAAAAAATATGTCCCGGGAGCTATAGACTCGCGAAGGAACTTCATCTGAAACTTCTGCTCGCGGACTAAGAAACAAGGGGTAGAAAGAAACTCTAGGAGTTTGATTACCAGAACTGCACGGCGATGCGGTCGTCCGTGAACGCGAACAGCTCCTTGCGTAGGCGGTAGCCCTGCTCGCGCTCCCACTTGCGCGTCAGGAATGCCGCGATCTCGTCCCGCCCCCGCAGGAACTGGTCCCGGTTCCGCCAGATCGAGTCCGGCGTGTAGGCCAGCTTCACCTTGTCGGGGTTCCTAGTTCGTTCGGGGGCCCTTTGGTTAGCGCTGCCGTCCGCCTGATCCTCCAGTGTTTCTGGGTTTCTCGGAGGCTGCGGTAGGTAGGGGATGGAAATGAGATGACAATAATGACGAGGTAGGTAGGTACGTAGGTATGCAGGAGCTTAGGCCAATGCTTACTTTGTGTTCCAGGCGTCCTGCGCGGCTTTGACTTTGATTCGGGCTGTCTCCTCCGTGAAGGGTGGGTAGGGCGGTCTTCCCTCGTTCTCTGTGCCCATGGCTCCTCAGTGTCTCAAAAATCAGGCCTTTTTGCCTAGTCGATTGTATTTTACGAGTGGAATTTCAGCCCGGATTCTACGAATGTGGAATCGGGGGTTTACGACTCAAAAGCACCTCTTTTTTCGGCCAGATATTTACCGACCCCGGGATTTGATGCGGCCCCATTTCGGGGATCGCGGGGACCGGCCGGATTTGAAGTCGGGCAATTTTAAGGCTTTACACTGGGGGATATGTTATGAGTCATCAGCGCCGTACGAAGTGGTGGTGCGGAGCTTCCGCTCGGAAATCCCCGACCCCAATTATTGATCGATGTCCCAGGGGGGGGCGGAGGGGTGGGGTGAAGTACGACCCCCGATTAGCTCGTCTCGAGTGCTTGTAATATCGACTCGGGGAAGGGAGGGCATTGACATCGCCGCTGTCACGGTATTTCGGGAACTAATATATATACGGATTCGCACCTTGTGACACTAAAATCCCGAGATCCCACTGTTATCATCGCATATATCGCCTACCGATCCGGCTAAGGCCGATATTGTTGTTAATTACTCACCCACACCCTACTGAATGGATCTAGAGGCATCCATTGCGAGGCAGGGCAGTATCGGAATTCGAAATTTTATACATAACGCGGACGTATCTAAATGTACCATATGTAAACTCCGACGGGTCCGGCTCGGCGGCGATGGAGAACATGCCGAAGGTGCGGCCGTCCACGCATCCGACTTCGGAAGGTGAGAGTGAAGGGCCACAAGAGGAAAAGGCAGGAATGACGGAACCCACCTTGGACCGAATCGCAATCCCCCCTTCTACACTTACAGTGCCCCGCCCCCACCTAGAAAGAGACTTCCCTTGGCCCTCAAGGTGGAATGGCGTATATGTATTACATACATACGTGCGTACCCGCATCTAACGGCTTATGGCCTGGAGTTAGTTCTCCTCTTCTTGGTGTCCTGTGGGAAACATAAAGCTCGTCGTTCCTTCGATATATCTCTCAGTCATTCAAGTTCCAAGTTGCCGGTTAGAAAAGGGGTAGAAACACCTAAACCCGAATAATCCCTCCTCCCACACAGCTCGTTACCGACCTAGATAGATACCAACAAAGTTAAAAGACAAGATGACCGCCCTCAAGCCCGGAGACGACTTCCCCGAGAACGTCAAGTTCAGCTACATCCCGTACCTGCCCGAGAACGAATCCGTGACGGCATGCGGCATCCCGCAGTTCTACGACGCGAGCAAAGGTGATTACGGATACTGCCTGGCCTTTCCAGTTTTATCCGCTTTTTCTTTCTTTTTTTCTTATTTCTTTCTTTCTGCGCGAGGAAGCAAGAAGCCGCCCGAAACTGGAACTTCGAAAAGAACAGAAACTGACATACGAGGCGAAAACCACGAACAGAATTCAAGCAGAAGAAGGTCGTCCTCGTCTCCGTCCCGGGCGCCTTCACGCCGACGTGCCAGAACGAGCACGTCACTGGGTACATCCGGCTCCTGCCCGAGCTCAAGAAGAAGGGCGTCGACCAGGTCGTCGTGGTCGCGTACAACGACGCGTACGTCATGGCGGCCTGGGGCAAGGCGAACGGCGTCAAGGGTGATGATATCGTATGTCTCCCCTACCTTTACTTTCCTCTGCTTTTCTCTTCTTCGCAGCCCAGGGGAAGAGGAGGCGGGAGGCGATCAGTCGTACGGAGACAAGCTAACGACGGCTGAAACAAAAACCAGATCTTCGTCTCCGACGACGGCACCCCCTTCAGCAGTAGTCTGGGCTGGACCATGGGCCCGCGAACGGCCCGTTACGCCATCGTCGTCGACCACGGCAAGGTTGTGTACGCCGAGAAGGAGCCAGTCAAGGGCCTCGACGTGTCGAGCGCCGAGACCGTCCTGTCCAAGCTGTGAAGAACCGAGAAGGCGATGTTGGTCGATTGACTGAGTTCAGCGGAGTAGAATGGAATAGATCTATAGATACCATATTATACATAGATCCGGCATGGTAAGAGAACTAACTGCCTATTACATACCAAGGTGCCGTCGTGTCGTGGCCGTAACCATTTATATGTTGTCATCTCTTCTACCGCAAGCATGTTTTTATTGATGTGGTTGCTACATAAGACAAGTTGAATCGAGCGCCTTGTCCACTACCCAGCCTTCCCGTGTCTTTGACAGGAGAAAAGGGCTCGGCCACGCCTAGGGATGGACGCCTTTGAGAACCACCGCAAAACGGCTTCAGAAAAACCACGCTGGGAGGATTTGTCTGGTTGTAGAGTCACCGGCTACATAACCTATTCGCGCATTGCCCTAGTTGTCCGGAACCGGTGTGTGGAGGTGCCTGAGTAGAGAGAAGATGAAAGCGAGTAGAAGCGGAGCTAAGGGGAGGCAGAAAGTATTCGAAGCAGCAGTAGCAGCATCATAGGGCATCAACGTGCAACCGTCAGGAAACGCTTCACGTGGGAGATTGTAATCATATGTCAGAGCTCAACATTAGGATTGGTACCAATTCGCCCCTCCCGATCACGGGAGAGGAGACGATGGCGTCATAACACCCCTTGGGATGACATGTTTCCCGGGATAATTCCTTTTGACTCCAATTTGTCAATGAACTGTGACGGAAGAAGGAGAGGTAGCCTCTGACAAAAACAGATAGCAGGAGAGGAAATGGATAAAGCACACGACGTCACCAGTCGAGCTTCAGCTACGTCTTGGCAGACGAAAGGGCCTTAAAATAGCGTAGTGGAAGGTCAGTTCAAACGTCGTGCAGACGGACTTGACCAAGGCCTGAATATAGGAGGCCTGGGCTGCAGTACGAATGCATTCATCCTGCTAGTATATCTGGAGACCAGGCCAACCCGCTCCGGTCAGGCAATCCCCAATACCTAGCTTATGAAGCAGACCCGTCACGATCAATCAACCCACGGCAGAAAGACACGGTTACATCATAGAATAAAGCTGGTATTGAACGAGATACCAGGCAAGAGTTTCCCTGATTTCCATGTGAGAGAGATGCAAATGCAAATTCCCTAACCGAGATGTGTGTAGTGGGTTTGTTGTTGACCTTTTTGTGTCGAAAAAGGAGTACAACTCGAGGAAAATCCATGTGACCCACTGAATGCCTGCCTGCCTGCCGAAGACGCCGCCGTACGCACGTAGTAGACATGTCTCTCTGTTACTGTCTCTATTCATCCTCCCGTCTCCTCACTAGCCCCTAGTCTAGAAGAAGTCGTCTACTTCGTCCGGGGGGCGGGCTTCGGCTGGGAGCCACGGGCACCCTGCTTGCCGACGATGCGCTGAGTCTGGCCCTTGCTGGCAACGGCAGCGTTCTTGGCCTTCTCGCTCTTCTTGGCAGCAGCGGCGGCCTGCTTCTTCTCCTTGGCGTCCTTGATGGCCTGTTGCCGAGCGGCGGACCGGGCCTCGGGCCTCATCGATCGCTTCTCCTTGATGACATCGAGGGAGGCGCCAACGATGGCGCGCTGGGCCTTGACAGTTCGGCGGGTTCGCTTCTTGGCAACTTCCTGTGGGGATGTGTCAGCTGTTGACCTGTAGCTAGTGATACCAAGGCGGCGCATGTATCGCGATATCCCGGTCGGGAACAAAGCGAGTCGGGATGTTCGCGAAGCAAGGGTGGAATTCTCTTCGTACCTCGGAGATACCCTTGCGGTGTTGTCGTCGGAAGAGAACAGTCCAGGCAATGCGACGAGGGTTCTTGCGCTGGAGGAAGAGCGACTCGGTCTTGCCGTTCTGGAATCGGAAGATCTTGCTGTCACCTCTGACGTAGAGCTTACCCTGCATTCAGATATCCATCAGCAACCATTTCAACATAAGACGTAGATTGCGCAGCACAAGATAACGGTAACAATCGTAGCGAGGCAGTAGGACAATATCGGATGTGGCGTCGACAGAAGATATCCATCGCGATCGAGTCCCTCTCTCCTAGCCATCTCCTTCCAGCCCCGGCGTCGGTCGCAACCACATTGCCCAAGCCGTACTTCTTCGCGTGCAGTCGAGAGTGCGGGAAGAAAAAAAAAGTCGTCGTCATACCTTGCCAGGGTAAATTCTCTGGCCAGAGAAGGTATCGTCGTAAGTTCTCATTATGACTGTGGTGGAAAGATGAGAACTTCCGGGATTTGCTGGCTGTTGTGGGTTACTAAGAGGTGATGGGTTGTCGTGAAGTTTCCGGAGATGGTCTTCTTTCGTCGTTCAATTGGCACCACGGGGCAGACACGCAGTCACACAGATTGCGGATATTTCGAAATCCAGAATTGGTGTGCCGCTTGTGGGCTTGGATGACTCAGCTAGACGATTTAGGGTCGGGGTCGGGTTGGGTCTAATTTGGAGATGTGGCTGGTGGTTCTTGTCAGTGTGGCTGAGTGGCCAATTCTTATTGTAGCACGCCGACAGACCCCCCAGTGCATGCAACCCCTCACTTTAGCAATATTCCGTTCAATCGCTTCGTCTCCCACCTTGGCAGGCGGTGCCGAAAATTATTTGCGCATGAGAGAATAGCGGAGGTATACTACCAAGATGAAACTGAATATCAAAATGAATAACTTAGTAATATAAAAAATAATTATATCGTTTAACTCTCGGCTTAAAGCTCTTTTCCACTGTTATTTTTGGGGATTTTATCCCAATTGCATGCGTTGTTATTTCATCCTTAGATTGTATGGGTTCTATGGGAAAGGTGCAAATAATTTTCGGCACCGCCTGCTTGGGTGCATATCTACCACAGGGCAAGGCGCCTCCACGGATGTGCCTACAAGCGGAATGAACATTTCAGCCATGCCTAAATGACTGTCTCCCCAGACCTCATTGCATCTTTGGTGCAGAAGGAATATGATGCACTTCCACCCAAGAGGAAGCCCGTCATCCGCGACAATGGCTTGCATGAATGGGTGCCCCTGAGCGGGATCGTAGCTGAAGGTACTTGTCATATCCCACACTCCTTATTATGTCCCTCCAGCCTCATGTGCATAGACCAGATACCCAGCAAGAAAGGAGACTCTGACAGCTTATTAGGAAAAGATGGCAAACTCCACTGTCTATCTCTGGCGTGCGTAGAACTTGCCCCATACGTCATCAAAACTGTTTCGTAAGTCTAACAAGCAAGCTCAGGACAGGCATGAAATGCCTCCCCAGCGCCAAGCTCCCACGAGCGCAGGGCAACGTGCTCCACGACTGGCATGCCGAGGTTCTCGCCATACGGGCCTTCAACCGGTTCGTGCTCGAGGAGTGCAGGCAGCTGGCGCTCGGGGGTCCGGACATGTCGTCCCCGTTTCTGCGCCACCGCACCCCCGACGAGATGCGGGCCTCCGAGTCCACGGCAGGGGGTGATGGTGATACGGAGAACGGGTGGTGGAACGCCCAGCCCTTCGCCTGGCGCGACGACGTCGCCCTGCACATGTACTGCTCGGAGGCGCCCTGCGGGGACGCCAGCATGGAGTTGACGATGGCGGCGCAGGCCGCCGCGTCGCCGTGGGACATTCCCTCTCTTCCCTCTTCTCCTTACCCTCCTCCTTCCTCCCCTTTCCCATCAAACCCCACCACCTCCGCGGAAGCAGAACTGACAACCCTACCGGGCCGGGCCTACTTCTCCCTACTAGGCGCCGTGCGCCGCAAGCCCGCGCGCGGTGACGCGCCGCCGACGCTGTCCAAGTCGTGCTCGGACAAGCTGGCACTGCGGCAGTGCGCGTCGCTGCTCTCGGGACTGGCGGCGCTGCTTGTGAGTCCAGAGAACGCCTACGTGCGCTGCCTAGTTCTCCCGGAGGCGGCGTACTCGGCAGGTGGGTGTCGACGGGCGTTCTCTGCTACCACCCTAGACGAGGACGACAAGGGCAATGGCGAGGGTGAAGGAGGAAACGGGGCGGAAGTCAGGGTAGCGAAAGCAAAGGCAGGAGAAGGCCGCATGCGCTCCCTGTACGGCCGGATATGGGGAGGCGGATACGCGTTCCGGCCCTTCGAAGTCCGCACGACGGGCCTCGAGTTCGCCTTCTCGCGGCGCGAGGTCTCCCGGTCCGAGACAACGGCGGCCAGCAACCTAGCCGTGGCGTGGATCGCAGCTCCTACATCATTACTCATACCTACATCCCCACCACTTGCGCCCACTACATCTACACCAACAACGTCAATTCCAGACGCAGCAGATGCACTAACGAACGCCGTCCGCGCGCCAAAGGGCCTCGAAGAAGCAACGCTAGGCGGCACGCTGCAGGGCTGCAAGCAGTTCGATGCGCGGGGGGCGAGCTTCGCATCGCGTCGGCGGATGTGGGGGCTCGCAGCGGAGGTGGCCGACCTGCTCGCCGCGGCTAAGACGGGGGCGGCGGGAAGGTGTATGGCGGGTATGGGAGAGGGTACGGAGGAGGTCGGCGTAGCCGAGATCCGGCGGGCTTTGGCGAACGCGAGGACGTACGGAGATCTAAAGATGTCCCGTCTCTTGGCGGCTAGGAGGAAGATGAAGGAGGATGTCAGAGCCGAGGCACTAAAGGGGTGGACGAGGAACCTGGGGGACGATGAGTTTGGGATCTAACTACATGTTGCTAGTTACTTATCTAGGGTTAGGTGAGAGAAAGAGATGGCACCGTCACGAAATTGCACAACGAAAAAGACAGAAAGGATCTTACGGGGAACGTGTTTTCAGTAAACTTTCTGTACAAGCGATGGTATCGATCCCTCACTACCACGCCCGACCTGACCGGTAGCCAGTGCAATGGCTGCTACAACGGTCCAGGTTGTTGTTCTCCGTCAGCAGTATCAGCCGGCAGGTGAATATGACCAGCATGAGCTACGGAAATCAAACGACGATCGTAAAACGCCCTCCAAATTCCTTTGCCGGAGAACTCCCCTTCCTATCATGCCTGCCTGACCTTTCAACTCACACGAGACTCGAATTTCCACCAAGCTGATGATCAAGAATGCCATTTACCTGCCACCCTATCTTCATCTCATTTCCTTTGCCCTTATCTGGTGCGCAAAGATGCTCCTAGCGTATGGCCTGGTTCGTGGTTTCCGATCCGTTCGCGTCGGGGTATGATATGTTTATTCGACCTTGCTCTCGAAGTTCTCGCCGGCCACCAAGTCTGGGATATCATCATCATCGGCGTCCTTCGTCTCCTTGGACATGTTCTGGTAGCTCTCGGCCAGCTTGCGAAGCGAGGCGAGGGAGTCGGGGCCGAGCTGGTTGAGGATGCCGGGGACGAGCTCCGTCAGCTCCTTGTCCTCGCCATTTCCGTAAATGGCGAAGGTGTTGGAGGGGACGGCGGCGTGGACTACGTGCGAGAATTAACCAACCGCCAGAAGCTCGTCGGAAGGGCACCGGAAGTGATCTTGAAGGCAGGCCAAACAACGCGACGTAAGCGTATACGCAGCAACACGGGGGCTTACCCTTAGGAGCAGAAAAGTGGATGACGTTGCCGTCGCTCTTGAACATGTTAACCTCCTCAATGGCCTGGATTGGTTGCGTGTTCAGCTTTTTCAGGGTGGTCTGGAGCTTCTTGTCATCGTTGGTGTTTCGTGCAACGTTGCGCTTCTGCTTGTGTCTCGGGGTTCCCTTTCCACCTGCGAGAATCGGCCTGGTGAGCATAACATTCCGCGGGTGCAGATACCAATATTTCCGCCTCATAGTCTACCCGCTCCACCGGGCATTTCAACGCCACCCCCGCACTCAACCTCTTCCTTTCCACTGCCGCCGCTTGCTCTCCCCAAGGTTTTCTCACATGGCTTTACACGGAGAACCACGAATCGTAGACAGGCAACACCAGAAGAAAGAACATACCGGTACGGGCAGGCGCGGCGTTGCCGAACTTCTTCTTGAGGAGCTCCTGGACGTCAGGCATGATTGCGGCGGGTGGGGTGATTTATCGAGGGGTAACGGAGAGTGGATGAAGGTTGGAAGGCAGAAGACGTGGAGGTCCGATGTGAATGTCGCCGAGGGCTGCAAATATGGGAAAGAATTAGCAGGCCGTCCAAAGTTCATAGTCCCGAAGGACTGTTGCCACGATCATTGGCTTGGCTCCAAAAATTAAAAATATATGGCAGATGTTCCCCCGCGGACAAATGTGGCAGCCGGATAGCCGCATACAAAATACAAATGCAAAATATAAATGCAAATTACAATATCGGACGTATATAAAAATATAAAACCAGAAATAGACATGGTAACTCACATAAGGTAACACGACCCAAGTTTTGTCGATATCAATCCCGTTGTCGAGTCGAGAAATGCTAAGTTCGCAATCCGGTCGCCGGTGATGGATTCCGTGGGCGTTGACCGTGTCCCGCCATCGAAAATGTGCGCTGCCAAGAACTTTTCGCTTGTGGATCAACCCTCTTCCGGGGTTCGAGCTCTAGTTATTGCATCATCGCGACTGGATGCATTTACCCCTCATGTGGGAAGACGATTACTAATAAGACCCGTCTTTCCATAAATCAGCGGCTAGTTTAACTGTTCAATCTTCGCAAATCTTATCGTGTCTTCTACAATGAGGGGTCCTAATCGAGACGGCTTCCTCCGGTACTACTAGCTTCCCATAGGGGGGAAACCCGTCATAGTACAGTTCGCAGCCTGGCTCGTCTTAGTTCTCTTTCGCAAACGGCGTGATTTGTGTGTATGCCGTCTATACCATTCATGGGCTGGCATCCCCAACTGGCCTTTTTTTTTTTTTTTTTTTTTTTTTTGCCAAA